>JAPKLY010000088.1:963173-1024482 GCA_026898435.1 Prunella vulgaris | reverse complement strand
TGAGGATCTTGACTCATTGATTTGATATCTTGCTTATTGATTCATTGGTGAAAGTTGATTAGATGAGACTACATTCCTAGACTTTCATGATATGAGGTTATATGTCCATGTCATTTGATATTGTACTTGATGCTTCATTGATACAATTATTCCCCTATCTTATCGCTTCGTTGCTCGAGGCCGAGCAACAATCTAGTTTGAGGGTGTCATTAGGGTCATAATTGCATGATTTTTTATCCATTTCTCTATGGTTTTGATGTGCTTATATTTATATTTGACCCTATACTTTGTGCATTAAACCCTTTTTAGCAAGAAAGTTGTGTTTTGTAGTGAAAACGAGCAAAACTGACGAGAAAGTTCATAAAAATCCAAATTTCTTGAGTTGATTAAATGGAAGCAAATGATATACCATATTAAATAGCTCGAAGAGGGGGTCGCAACAGAAGAAGAATCGAGTCAATCGGAGCTCTAGAACTCAAGATATGACAAAAATGAGGAAGTCGAGCATTGATTGACACTAAGTGTTCAAATCGGCAGCCGAGGTGCTTTGATCGGCAGCCCACAAGCCTAGGTCGCGCACCTAATCTCTGGATCAGTAGCGAAGGACCACGCACGCAAAATATCAAGCTAGATCGGCAGCCCGCTTTATCAAATAGGCAGCCAAGCACCTGTGCCGACCAAGATGTCGATATAGTAATTAGGGTCATAATTGCATCTTTTTGCATCCATTTTTCTATGGTTTTGATGTGCTTATGTTCTTTGACCCTAAAATGCTATACTTTGTGCATTTAACCTTTTTTGGCTAGAAAGTTGTGTTTTGTAGTAAAAACGAGCAAAATCAGCAAAAAATGAGCAAGTTCGTAAAAATCCAGAAATTGTGACTTGATCCAATGGAGGAAAATGATATACCATGTTGAAGAGTTCGAAGAGAGGGTCACAACAGAAAAAGAATCGAGTCAATTAGAGCTCTAGAACTCAAGATATGAAGAAAATAAGAAGTCGAAGATCGATCGATTGGGATCGTGTGACCAGCAGCACGGGATCGTGCGACCAGCAGCACTTATTCATGCAAGACCCCTCTGATTCGTGCATCAAGGGCTGAATGAATGCTACCACACGAATGCATTCGTGTGGCCACTAGCTGGCAATCGTGTGAAGGCTCGGACTGGCCCATTTTCGAGGGTTGTTTCATCTTTTTGCGCGTTTAATGAAGGGCATATTGGACCAAACATTGTGGGTACTATAAATACTCAAGGATCAGATTTTCCAAGCCATCTTGATCATTATTCCATTTTCTTAGATTAGATTAGAGAGAGAATTAGGTAGTTACTTAGTGGGTTTCATGAATTTTCAATCTTCTTTCTACCATAACTTTTGATCCAACCATTGGATTGTTCATCCATTTATTCCATTAGATTAGTCTCGTTCTTAGCTATGATTCTATGGTTAAATTTACATTTTCAAGCTTTGGATCTAGAGTTAGCACTTTGGAGGTTTGTAGATTGTATTCAATTTCTTCCACTTATGGTAAGTTTTCTTTTAATTCTCTTGTTTTAGTTACTATACATGATGTTTACATTGTTAATTGTTGATTTTCATTTCCAATTAGCCATGGGCTAATATCCTTGTTGCATGGTTGTATGAATACTATGGTGAATTTAGTTTTTGTTAATCCTATGCATGAATTAGTGATCTTGATGTGTTAGTTCTCTTATTAATGACTTCTATGAATGCTTGGGATGTTTAATTGGAATGTATGGCTTATATGGTTAGCTAAGAAATGAGAATTGAGCTATAAGGACTTTATGCATACCAAGTGTTTGATATTTGGCTTGTATGACCAATGAGAACTGCATATTAGCCTATACCTCTTAATTGGAGTATTTGGTGTTGTAGAAAGATCTAGACATCCAATAGAGCCCTTAGTTTGTGTTGTAGAGAGATCTAGACACTAGTTGGCTTGACTAAGACACCAAGAGAACTTTTGCATGCTAGGATGGATACGATACTAGAGGAACCATAATAGGATTACTTCCATGTACACTTCACACTTGCTCACTTATTTGAGGTATTTGAGGTGATAGTTAGGATTTACTATTCTTGCTTGATTAGTAGATAGAAACATGATATTTTCTTGCTTTCCTAGTTATTAGCCTTTTGTAAACACTCAATACTCGCTTGATATCACATCGTATCCCCATGTTCGATATTTAACTTCGTTAACTTGCCACGATAACAACGACCACGTTCACTTGCGTGGAAATCATCACGAATTTGGCAAACAAGTTTTTGGCGCCGTTGCAGGGGAAAAGATCACTTTGTTAGGTTTGTATTGATGTTTACTTGTGTTTCTTTGTTTCTTTGTTTGTTTTAATCATTCTTGGTGAGTGTTGATACTTGCTTGATTTTTATAGGAGTGCACTTGATTGAAGATGGGCGAATACAATCATTACTCCTATTCTCCACAAAATATGTCATCTGCTAATCCATACATTTATCAACTTTACCCATTTAAAACCCCAACCACTTTTGATAAAATCTCCATGTTAGAAGAGTGTATGAAGTACACGATGATGATGTTATGGAACCAAACCCAAATTCCACCACCTCCACAAGAAGTTTCTTATCCTTCTAACTCATATACATCTCAAGATTCCTACTCCTATGAAGATCCACATTCCTACACTTTACCCTCTCCTATGCCTTGCCATCATGAAGAAACTCATCCAAGCCACCTTAATGATACTCTAGCCTACATCCTCAATCAACTTGAAGAAATTCAAAGGGAGAATGAAAGAAGTTTTAAACAGACAAATAGGAAGATTGATAGACTTTTCCAAGCTCAAGGAGATCAAATCAAGAGCTTAGAGCTCCAAGTTGAGCAATTGGAGCAATTGGAGCAAATGACCCAACAAGCCCATGAGATTTGCGAAATGTCAAATCAAGATTCCTACTCTCATCATGATTATACATGATCCTACACTCCATATCTTCCTATGACTATCCATCAAGAGGACACTTCTTCAAGCTATGAGGAAGAGATTTTAGTTCCAATTCTCAAGAAATTGGAAGAAATGAATAGTAAATTGAGCATTCATGCCAATAGGATGTTTAAGGAGGAAGATGGGGGTAATGATAAAGCAAAAGGGGAAGTGAAAAGTATGGAGGAAAAAGGGGGTGTGGAAGATGAAGATGATAATCAACATGAGATGATTAAATTGCTTTCTATTGTAGATTGTATTGGAGCTCAAAAGTCTATTGAACCTTCTCATGCTTACATTGATTATGAAATTCCTATTATTGATGATGACATTACTTATAAATTTCCTCATGCTATATTGATTAGGAATCAAGAAGAAAAGAAGGATGGACTAGAAGAAGAAGAAAGAGAAGAGTGTGTTAAGGAGGAAGAAAAAGAAGAAATTGATGAAAGTGAAGAGGATGAAAAAGCTAAAGATGATTATGAAGAGATCAAATTTACTCGTGCTCAAGATACTTCTGATTTTAAGAGCTTTATGAATCCTTTTTACAATTATATTATGTATGATATTAATCCTCTTTATGATGATAATGAATATGATACTTCCTTTGTATATATTGATAGGAATCAAGAACAAGAAGTGGAGGATAAGGAAGGAGAAGATTCAAGAGAAGGATAAATGAAGATTCAAGAGGAGGAGAAAGGACTAGAAGAGGAAGATGAATGTTCACTCATGGACATGAGCTTCATTGAAGAGAAACAACAAATTAAAGTGGAAGAGGAGCCCACAATTGAAATGAGCATTTCTAAACCCTTAAACTCTTCCACTTATGCTTACATTGATAATGTTGTTCATATTGATTTCGTCTTGCCTCTTGATATAATTGATAATAAGATTGAATTAAGAATCCTCTTGAACATTTTGATAGTAGGAGATGGGGGTGGAATGGTATTTAGAAAAGAAGAGAGGAAATAAATTCATGTGCTTATAAGTATAAATTGATAAGGAAAGTAGGTGTGTGGGGTAGAAATCCTACTTGTTTCCTTGATTATGAAGCTTTGAGAGTAGAGTTTGATGGGGAGGATGATACATATCCTTGGCCATTTAGCAAACATTGGTGTCGTCTGGCTAGGGGACGTTAAATCCAAGCGCTAGATGGGAGGCAACCCATCCTTAAAAAATGTTGCTTGTTTTGTTGTTTGCTTGGTAGTTAGATATTTTGTTTGCTAGTTGTTTTCATGAAGGAATTTGAAGCTTAGGGATGTGTTTTGGATTTCTTGAACATTGATATGAGGTAGTGTGTTCTCTTACCTTGGTTGGTGCATGTGATTTATCCTAGTTTGGGGGTGTTGCCTCTTGTTATATATGGTAATTTCTTGGTTAGTTGAGCTTATAGATGCATTGTTTGGTCATTGATTTATTGCAAATCCTATTTTCATCACTCTTTTCCAAACTTTTAGGATCCTTGATCCGAAAAAGTTTGGGAGGTGTTCGTTCTTCAAATTTTGATTTGCAATGATAATTGATGTGATTGTTGAGTTTAGAAAGATGTGTTGAGCTTACTTGGCCAAGAAAGAAATTCTCGTGTAAGTGGCAAGTCACTCTCCAATTCTTAATCCCAACTCAAGGTATGTCTTTACATTTATCCCTATTTGCTTCCATTCTTAGGTTTAGTTTGCTTGATCTTTAGATTGCTATTTTGAGCATAATTGTGATTCTTGTGGTATTTTGTGCTTTGATTGGTGCATTGCATGATCTTTCCTTTACTTTTGCCAAACTTTTTAGACCCTTGGTCCAAAAAAGTTTGGGGGTGTGTTTGTTTCGTAAATCTCATTGCAATGCTATGCTTATATTGATTATTAGTGTTCCTATGATGTTTTGGATCATATGCTTATTTGATGCCTCGTTTTGCTCGTTGATTATTGCCATATTGTTGCTAGTTGAGGGTAGTGTGGCATGAGATATGCTTATGGTTGTATGGATGATGTAGATAGTGCATAGTTAAGTGTAGTGTGTATATTCCTTAATTCATTTTTTGTCTATAATGTAGTTGATTCTTTGATGCTTGATACATGATTGATGTGTACATGTTTGATATGATATGAGTCATGATCATCTTGACCCGTGAGGTTTGAGCCTATTTTGCCCGTTTCAATCTTAGACGGATGACATTTCTTGATGTGAGATCCACATGGTGCATTTCCACTCTAGAACTTGATTTGAGTTTTGTTTGAGATCACATTTTGTAATGAGTTGTCAAAAATGATTTGAGGCCATCTTTGATTTTATATGAGTCACTTAGCCAAATTATCCATACCATGACATTGATTCCATAGTTAGCCATTTTGTGCCTTTGGCCTTTTCTTTGGCAACCTATGATTGTAGCTTGGTTATCCTTCATTTTGAGCCTTATTTTCCCTATTACTAGTGGAGCTTATATGAGGATAAGAGGGTTACATGTGCTTTGAAAGCAAGCTTGGTGGATGATATGGTGAAGAAACGAGAAAGAAACAAGAGATGAAGATGTGAAAAGAAAAAAAAATGGAAGTTGTGTTGAATTAAATATGTGAAGAAGAGCTTATGTTCATAATGTATTGGTAATGTGATGCAAAAATTGCAAAAGAAAGGAAGTGGAGAAACGCTTGAAAGAAAGAAGTGTGAAAAGAAGTGTTATGTGGTTGAAAAGGTGTTGCAACTTGATCACATGCAACCTATCTTTGGAAGAGTAGAGATATTCTAGTTAGGTATATTGACCTCTTGCTCCACTAGTACGATAGTCACTTCTATCCAAAAATATACCACCCTTACCAAAGAGTCAACACTACAACCAAATAAAAGTCCTTTTTGATATGATGATGAGTTACTTGTCGAGTGGTGGAGAATTTGAGACTTTTATCAAGCCTATGGTAGTGGATGTACTATGTGTGATGTTGAGTGAACCTCATACACTTGAGAGTTTGAGTGATACACTATCTAGTGAGGATTTTGACTCATTGATTTGATTTTGTGTGCATTGATGTTATGTAAATGGTTGATGAGATGACACTACATTGATAGATTACATGATATTAGGTGATGTATATATGGCATTTGATTGTGTGTTTGATGCTTCATCGATACAATTATTCCCCTATCTTATCGCTTCGTTGCTCGAGGACGAGCAACAATCTAGTTTGGGGGTATGATTAGGGTCATAATTGCATATTTTTGCATCCATTTCTCTATGGTTTTGATGTGCTTATGTTCATATTTGACCCTAAAATGCTATACTTTGTGCATTTAACCCTTTTTGGCTAGAAAGTTGTGTTTTGTAGTAAAAACGAGCAAAATCGGCAAAAGACGAGCAAGTTCGTAAAAATATAGAAATTGTGAGTTGATCCAATGGAGGAAAATGATGTACCATGTCGAAGAGTTCGAAGAGAGGGTCACAACGGAAAAATAATCGAGTCAATCGGAGCTCTAGAACTCAAGATATGAAGAAAACAAGAAGTCGAGGATCTATCGATTGGGATCGTGCGACCAGCAGCACGGGATCGTGTGACCAGCAACACTGATTCGTGCAAGACCCCTCTGGTTCGTGCATCAAGGGCTGAACGAATGCAACCACACGAATGCATTCGTGTGGCCACTAGTTGGCATTCGTGTGAAGGCTCGACCTGGCCCATTTTCGAGGGCTGTTTCGTCATTTCGCGGTTTAATGAAGGGCATATTGGACTAAACATTGTGGGCACTATAAATACTCAAGGATCATATTCTCAAAGCCATCTTGATCATTATTCCATTTTCTTAGATTAGATTAGAGAGAGAATTAGGTAGTTACTTAGTGGGTTTCATGAATTTTCAATCTTCTTTCTATCATAACTTTTGATCCAACCGTTGGATTGTTCATCCGTTTGTTCCATTATATTAGTCTTGTTCTTAGCTACGATTCTAGGTTCAATTTACATTTTCAAGCTTTGGATCAAGAGGTAGCACTTTGGAGGTTTGTGGATTGTATTCAATTTCTTCCACTTATGGAAAGTTTTCCTTTAATTCTCTTGTTTTAGTTACTATTCATGATGTTTACATTGTTAATTGTTGATTTTCATTACCAATTAGCCACGGGCTAATATCCTTGTTGCATGGTTGTATGAATACTATGGTGAATTTAGTTCTTGTTAATCCTATGCATGAATTAGTGATCTTGATGTGTTAGTTCTCTTATTAATGACTTGTATGAATGCTTAGGATGTTTAATTGGAATGTATGGCTTATATGGTTAGCTATGAAATGAGAATTGAGCTATAAGGACTTTATGCATACCAAGTGTTTGATATTCGGCTTGTATGACCAATGAGAATTGCATATTACCCTAGACCTCTTAATTGGAGTATTTGGTGTTGTAGAGAGATCTAGACATCCAATAGAGCCCTTAACTTGTGTTGTAGAGAGATCTAGACACTAGTTAGCTTGACTAAGACACCAAGAGAACTTTTGCATGCTAGGATGGATAGGATATTAGAGGAACCATAGTAGATTTACTTCCATGTACACTTCACACTTGCTCACTTCTTTGAGGTGATAGTTAGGATTTACTATTCTTGCTTGATTAGTAGATAGAAACATAATATTTTCTTGCTTTCTTAGTTATTAGCCTTTTATAAACACTCAATACTCGCTTGATATCACATTGTTTCCGTGTTTTCGATATTTAACTTGGTTAACTTGCCACGACAACAACGACCACGTTCACTTGCGTGGAAATCATCACAATTTTGACAAACATCTAGCTAGGCAGCCGAACCCCTTTGCTCGACGAAGGTGCTAAAATTCGGATTTTCAGGGTTATTTTCATCTTTTTGCGCATTTTAATGAAGAGCACTTTGGACTAAATATTGTGGGCACTATAAATACCCCAAGGATCAGATTTTCAAAGGGAGGATATTCATAATTCCAAGTTCTTTGATTAGTTTAGAGAGAGAATTAGGTAGTTAATTAGTAGGTTCTTAGTTAGATTCAATCTTCTTTCTTCCATAACTTTTGATCCGTCCGTTGGATTTTAGATCTGTTTGTTCCTGCATACTTATAGTGATTAGAGCTTTATTCCTGCTATTCATTTTTTAATTTTGAGCTTTGGATCAGGACTTAGCATTTTGGAGGTTTGTAGATTGTATTCAATTTCTCCACATATGGTAAGATTTCCTTTAATTCTCTTGTTTTAGTTAATATTCATAATGATTAGAATGTTAATTGTTGATTTTCATTATCAATTAGCCATGGGCTAATATCCTTGTTGCATGGTTGTATTAATATTAAGGTGAATTTAGTTCTTGTTAATCCTATGCATCAATTAGTGATCTTGATGGATTAGTTCTCTTATTAATGACTTGTATGAATGATTGAGATATTTAATTGGATTGTATGTGCCTATATGGTTAGCTATGAAATAAGAATTGAGCTATAAGAACTTTATGCATACCAAGTGTTTGATATTTGGCTTGTATGACCAATGAGAATTGCATATTAGCCTAGACCTCTTAATTAGAGTGTTGGGAGTTGTAGAGAGATCTAGACACCCAATAGAGCCCTTAAGCTTGTGTTATTAGAGAGATCTAGACACTAGTTGGCTTGACTAAGACACTAAGAGACCTTTTGCATGCTAGGATAGATAGGACACTAGAGGAACCATAGTAGGATTACTTCCATGTACACTCTACACTTGCTCACTTCTTTGAGGTGATAGTTAGCTTTTACTTTGCTTTGTGAAGTAGATAGAAAACATGACCTTTTTCTTATTTTCCTAGCTAGAACCATTGTGAACACTCAATACTTGCTTGATATCGCATCGTTTCCCTGTGTTCAATATTTAACTTGGTTAACTTGCCGCGACAACAATGACCACGTACACTTGCGTGGAAATTGTACACAATTTTTGCAAACAAGTTTTCCACCGAACCTAACCATGTTTGCATAGATAATATCACCAAGATTGAAGGGCAGATTATTAGCAATTTTGTAGATCAGGCAAGCATGTTCAGTAGTGACTCTTGTGGTATTGGAGGAAGGCATCCAGTTGTAGACACAAAGCTTGTGAAGGATTGAGTGCAAACTAGTCAAGCTTGCTGTGAACAACTTCTTTGGCCACTTGGTCAGAATTCCACTAGTGATAGAGCAAGTAATCTAATCCATATCGGTCTCCTCAACAACATTCTCAGCATTAATAGTTCCAAGAAACTCATTAATTGTAGCAGGAGAAATGTCATAAATGGATCCTCTAAAGAACACTCTACCAAACTTACTTCATCATTGCGAACATATATGTGCATAGAATTCACAAATCCATGTACTACAAAAAGAACTAGAGTACCTCAGTGTATGCAACAGCCTCCTTTCCTCAAAGAAGGGAATCAGATTGAATGTTTCAAGGTCTTTGTTGTTCATCCTCCTCTCATGTATCACATTCTTTTTGGCAAACTTCTTGTATCGGCTCTTGGAGTCAACAAAGTAGAAGTTATCAATGTCATAGTTCTCCACATCATAATCAGATTCATCACTACCAGCTTCAGAATTCTCTTTATCATCACCATCAGATTGTTCTTGGTCCTCAGCATCTTCATCATCATTGGCTTTTTCATCAATTTCAGCCTGTTCATCATCATCAACCTGTTCATCAGTTTCCTCAGCTTCAGGGTCATCATTTTCTTCATCAGAGGATGATGAAGAGTTGTGATCAGGTTCTGGATCACCCTGTTCTGGAACAGCAGCAGGTGTTGCCTCAGGGGTGGCAACACTGGGAGCAGCAGCTTTGAATTTTCTCCTCTTCTTCAATCCTTTGCACATCTCAACAATAGTCACATTATCCTCAGAAATGGTAGGTTCATCAACCTCCATTGGGGCAGGGATATCAGCAGCTTCTTCTTCAGTATCAGAAATGACAATAGAAGTATTGTCTTTCTTCCTTGAGCTTGAATCACCAAAACCTATCTTTTTTAAATTCCTATTTGATCTACGGGTTGTTGCAATTTTCCTTTTTCCAGTGGTTTTTGTGACTTTGGATAGTATGGGCACAGGTGGTGATGAGGATGGGGATGATATATGTGATGAAGTGTGAGTGGGTGATTGTGAAAATGGGACTTGTACAGGGATTGCTGACACATTATCAGAACTAGGTTCAACATTTTCATTAGCAACAGGAATGTTAGTGCTTGTATGAACAGTACTAGCAGCAGTGGATTCAACATTTTCTTCCATTCTATAGACAAGAACGTCATCTAATTGAGAATCTAGGGTTTCACAATGAGTATCAGATGTACCTGATCGAAGAAGAACTTGAACGAGCAGTGGTGTTTGTACAATCAGTGACGCCGGTGATGCCATGGTGGATGCAACTGGAGGTGCAGGCGCTGGTGCAGTGGCGTCGACAGAGACATTGGGAGTAGTATCTTTAGTCACATTTTTTGCCATAGTAGCTAGAGTGATGAGAGGGTTTTCGATTTCAGGGGTTTTAGGTGTTTCAGTGGTTTGGTGTAGGAGTTTTTGTGTGGAAGATGGAATAGATGGCTTTTTATGTTTCATTGATATCCATGAGACAAAAAGCAACTTTTTATATTTTTGAAACATTTTAATGCACGAACACAAGGGATGAAAGAAACGGCACATTAATCACATATTTAACACATAATGAAGAACATCAATTTATAAGAGAATTTTGAAGATTAGGAGCAGTTTAATTAAGAGAAAAATATCCACCATTATCTAAATAACTACACATGATGTGTTAGTGTAGAAAGTGTGGTAGTTATTGGAATTTAAAAAATAACTGACAATTTAATTAAATTAATTTATTAATTAATACAATATATTTATCACAATATTATCATAATTAAAATAATTAAATAACTCATTATGTAAATGTTAAAAATATTCTGAGACTTAGATCAATTACGGTTTATAATGTAGGCACACATACACATTATTTTTTATGCACTTTTTATTCTCAAGAATTTAATCACCTTTTGAAAAGAACACATTGTGGTTGTCAGCCCCGTGTGCCTAGTTACTCAGCGATCATTCAAGAGTGTTCTTCTTTCCCTTTTTGAAACTAAACAGCCTTTTGAAAAGAACACATCGTGATTGTCAGTACCATGTGCCTAGTTACTCAGCATGTTTAGACCTCTGATTTTTTAGAACTTGTGCTTTTGTTGTGTATGTCCAGTACGAAACCTTTGAGATCACATCACGTCAGAATACAGTTAGAAAAAACAATATAAGTTACATAACTACTCAATTACGACATAAAATGATAAAAATACAGTAGTGTTGCTTCAAGTATAGTAACACTCGGAGCAACGTCACACACAGATTTTCAAGGAATGCAGAGTCCAAGAGATTTTCTAAGTGAAGAAAACCTCTCAAAGTCTGGTGCTTTTCTGAAAATGTCAGCTATCTATTTTTCAGTGGATATATACTCTAATTTCACTATCTCCTTCCCAACTAGATCTCTTAAAAAATGGTGTATAATGCTTATGTGTTTTGTGAGTGAGTGTTGTACCGGATTTTTTGAAATGTTGATCGCATTTGTGTTATCACAAAAAATTATCAGTGTATTTGTCTCAAGCACATAATCATCTAGCATCTTTTTAAGCCATAGAAGTTGTGTACAATAGCTACCAGCAGCTATGTACTCAGATTCAGCAGTGGATTGGGAAATGCACTTTTATTTTTTACTATGCCAAGAAACAAGATTGTTACCCATGTAGAAACAACCACCACTAGTGTTTTTCCTATCATCACAGTCACCAGTCCAGTCAGCATCACTATAGCCCACTAGTGTGATATTTGTGTCCTTTGAACACCACAATCCCATGTCACTTATGCCACTCACATATCTGATGATCCTCTTCACAGCCTTCATGTGAGAATCCTTGGGATTTGCTTGGTACCTGGCACACACACAAACATTGTACATAATGTCAGGTCTACTGGAAGTTAAGTACAGTAAAATACCAATCATAGATCGATACAGAGTGTGGTCAACACTTTGTCCAACATCATCTCTGCACCATTTCTGTGAAGTTCCCATAGGAGTTTTCATAGGCTTTGCATCAGTAAGACCAAATCTTTTCACTAAGTTTTTAGCATACTTACTTTGTAAAATGAAAATACCACTATCACTTTGTTTGATTTGTAGTCCTAAAAAGTAATTTAGGTCACCAACCATGCTCATTTCAAAAGTAGTAGTCATAGCTTTCACAAAGTTATCAATCAATTCTTGAGATGTTGCACCAAATACAATGTCATCAACATATATCTATGCAATCAAGAAACCATTAGTATCATGCTTAATGAAAAGAGTTTTATCAGTCTTACCTCTAATGAATCCAAATTGTAGTAAGAAATCAGTAAGTCTACCAAATTCATTATCATTAATGAGAGGATTAATGAGAGAAGTGCCAAATTCATTATCATTAATGAGAGGATTAATATCATGATCAAAGGAATCATAAAGAGGATTAGTAAAACTCTTAGAATTGGAAGTTTCTTGAGCACGAGGATCTTTGATTTCATCAAACTCATCATCACCATAGAGAGACTTCATAACCAAGTCAAAGGAATCATAAAAGTCCTTGTCTACATCATGATCATCCTCTTCATAATCATCCTCTTCACTCTCAATTTCTTCATCTTCCTCTTCTTTTTCCTCTTCCGTTTCACTCTCATCTCTTTTCTCTTCTAGTCCATCCTTCTCTTCTTCTTGGTCCCCAACCAATTCAAAATGAGGAATATTATAAGCAATATCATCATTAATAATAGGAATATCATCATCAATAGAATCATTAGAAGGACTAGAATAAACTTCATCATTGGAAAAATCTCGAAAAGAAAGAGCTTTATTCTCCTTATGATCATCATCATCTTCATCTTCCACATTCCCTTCTCCCGCATACTTTCCACTTCCCTTTCAACTTCATCATCTAGATTACCCCCATCTTTCTCCTCCAACCTTTCTTCACAAATTCCATAGGCTTGTTGGCTCAAGTGCTCTAATTGGAGCTCCAAATTCTTGATTCGACCCCCATTAGTGTTGATTATTTCTTCAAACTTCTTGTTGGTCTCCTCAAAGCATCTTTCATCTTCCATTCTCATCTCTTCCAATTGCTTGAGAATTTGAGTTAGAGCCTCATCTAAATCACTTGAGAAAGTGTTTTCTTGATGGGAAGGCATAGGAGGAGATGGATCATATGGATACGCATCTTGATCGTAGGAGCTTGTATCTTGGTAAGGAGTGTAGGAATATGGATCTTCATAAGTGTCATGAATAGAGTAGGAAATTGGATCTTCATAAGAGTAGGAATCTTGGGATGCATATGAATTAGGAGGATAAGGATCTTCTTGTAGAGGTGGTGGTTGATATAGGTAAGGTTGGTATGTGTATGAATTAGAAGGATAAGTGTCTTGTGGAGAATACGAGTAGTAGTTGTATTCGTCCATCTTCATTCAAGTTCACTCCTACAAAAATAGCAAGTATCAACACTAACCAAGAATAATCAAAGACAAACAAAGAAAAACAAAGAAAAGAAATGTAAACAAACATCACAAGCCTAATAAAGAGATTGTTTCCCCGACAACGGAGCCAAAAACTTATTTGACAAAATCGTGTCTCACGCAAGTGTATGTGGTCGTCGTATACGTGATAAGTTAACCAAGTAATAAAAATATCAATCACGGGAAAACGATAGGATATCAAGCAAGCATTGAGTATTTACAAAGGTTAATAACTAGGAAAACAAGAAAAAGGTCTTGGTTTCTATCTACTATTCAACAAAGATTAGTAAATTCTAACTACCACCTCTTAGAGATGAGCAAATGTGAGATGCGTGTGCATTGGAGTAATCCTACTATGGTTCATCTAGTGCCTATCCATCCTAGCATGCAAAAGGTCTCTTGATGTCTTAATCAAGCCTAGTCTCTAACTAGTGTCTAGATCTCTCTAACAACACAAGCTAAAGAGTTCTATCAAGTGTCTAGATATCTCTAACAACACCCAATACTCTAAGTGAGAGGTCATTACTCCTAAACAATTCTCATTGACTTAAGAACATTTAATCAAACACTTGGCATCCACAATATTCAATTAAGAAATTCTATGAACCAACTCAATTCTCATATGTTGCTAATCCACTTAAGCTCTAAACATCCAATTGACATACCAAGCATTCATACAATTCATCAATTAAAAGAACTAATCCATCAAGATTACTTAATCATGCATAGGATTGGTAGAACACTAAATTATACTATAATGATCATACACCAATGCAAAGAGAGATTAGTCCATGGCTAATTTGGAACCCAAAACAACAATTAAGAATCTAAACATCATGATTATGAACAAAAACAAGAGAATTGAATGAAAACTTACCAAATGTAGAAGAATTTAAATACAAGCTACAAACCTCCAATTGCTAAATCTTGATCCAAAGCTCAAAAATATAAACTGAACCGTAGAAACGTAGGAAATTCAATGGAGTTTACAATGTAAAAAATGGATTAAAGATCTAATGGCTAGATTAAAAGTAATTGAAGAAAGAAGTATGAGATTATCTAAGAACCCACTAAGAAACTACTAATCTCTCTCTAAAACTACCTAATTCTCTCTCTAAACTAATCTAAGAAAATGGAATAATGAGGAAATGCTTGAAAATCTGATCCTTGAGGTATTTATAGTGCCCACAATGCTTAGACCAAAGTGCCCTTCATTAAACGCGCAAAAAGACGAAGATACCCTTAATTTGCTGGAAAATCATACAGGCGCTCGACCATGAGCTGGAGGGCGCGCAACCACCATGTGCGCGCGGCTTATTGCGCGGTGCATGGGTGCTCGAGTCAAAAGGATGGCACGGGTACATGGGCTTGAGCTCGCGCGACCATGGCCTGTATGGCACGCGACCAGACCATCTCCGTACGTCCGATCTCTGACTTCCTCATTTTTTATCTGATTTCTCATCCAAACTTCCTAGTGTCTTCCCTTGAGTTATTTGAATTTCTCCACATGCTCGGATCACATCGTCTCTTCCTTTCTAATCATGAACTCCTCGTTTTTTATTATTTTTCACTACAAAACACACTTTCTTGCCAACACGAGGTCAATAACACAAAGTATAGCATATTATGGACAAATATGAACATAATCTCTTCAAAACTATACAACAATGGATGCAAAATGATGCAATTATGACCCTAATCAACAGTTCTATTATAGTAACAACGAACAAACATCTATAAGCTCGAAGAAACGAAACATGAATTATTGTAACTCATGTTCTCGATTCAAACCAAAACTATTGTGGTCTTATCAGCTCCTGATATTAAGCTAACAAAATAACCACATCATGATGGAGATTGACAAAGTCCTTTGCAGCACAAATGCTGAGATATTTACAATCGTGAGAACATTGTGTTTTTCATAGGATCTAAGGTTCAAAGTAATAAACTTGGATGATGCAGCACCGACGATAAGATGATAGTCCATAATAGAAACTCAATTAGGATACTATTATGGGTGCAAAGAAAGTGAAATAAACTCAGATGATCAAGTACTGCTGATTAAACTGAACATTATACTATCAGCTGAGGAAGTCAGCTGATAGGTCAGCTGATGGTAGTCAGCTGAGGTGGTCAGCTGAGGAGGTCAGCTGATGGTGGTCAGCTGAGGAGGTCAGCTGATGATGGTCAGTCAGGATGAGCTATCAGGATTAGAGTCAGGATGGTATAGTCAGGTCAGCTGGTGATATCAGGATAAAAAGGTCTACTGATGATATCAGGATAAATGTCTACTGATGATATCAGCTGAGTACTCAGACTCAGCTGAGGACATATCACATCAGCAGACAAGACAAAAAAGGAGCATACTGACTCCAATGTTAGGAATTAACTCAGGATCAGTTATGAAGCGGTTTAAACTTCCAAATTGGATAACGGGTGATCAGTTTAACAGAATCAAAACTGAAGATCGTTGGGCTCTAACAGTTACTTATTTTTGGTTGCAACTGTAGCAGTTTTCTTGTTAGGCGGTTACGATCACTAGCATTAATTAGGGATTTCATTCTCCTATATATACAAGCACATATGTATAGAGAAAAAAAAAGACAGTCATATACTTAGTGAGATCAAAATACTTGTAAATTGTATCATCTTCCATCGATTAGTGAGAGAGGTGCCCTCATCCGTGGACGTAGATCATTTCTGATCGAACCACGTAAATCTTGGTGTTCTTCAATTTCTTTATTCCAATTGATTTCAAATAATCATTGTTGACTCAACAATTGGCACTGTCTGTGGGAAAGAAGGAAGATTGTTGGTGAAATCAACTGATATGGCTTCTACGAAAATGGAGTTTGAGAAATTCACAGGGGCAAATGATTTTGGTTTGTGGAAGGTGAAGATGAAAGCTCTCCTCACACACCATGGATTATCAAATGCTCTGAAACCAGCGAATCAGTGGCCATCGTCATCCACATCAGAACCTGCAAAGAAGCAGGAGATTCTGGACAAGGCTCATAGCACAATCATTTTGTGCTTGGGAGACAAACCTCTGAGGGAGGTGTATAAGGAGAAGACTGCCATTGATGTGTGGAACAAGCTGGAACAAGTGTATCAAACGAAATCGGTTACCAATAAGCTGTTCATGAAGCAGAGGCTTCATTCATTCAAGATGACTGAAGATAGGCATCTTGTTGAACAACTTGAAGAATTCAATAAAGCAGTGGATGATTTGGAGAATCTTGAAGTCAAGATTGAAGATGAGGATAAAGTCCTGATGTTACTGAATTCTCTACCAAAATCCTTGGAGAATTTCAAGGATGCTCTGTTATTTGGAAGGCAAGAGAAGGTGTCCCCTGATGATATTCAGAATGCATTGAAAACTAAGGCTCTTCAAATGCAATCTGAAAGGAAGAACACAAATCAAGGTGAAGGGCTGAATATCAAATTCAAGAAAGGGAAGAAACTGTTTCAGGGAAATAAGAAGAAGAATGGTAAAGGCCCTGAATCTGGAAAATTTGTGGAAATGAGAAAATGTTTCTCATGTCAGAAGGTGGGACATCTCAAGAAGAATTGTCCTAAAAAATCCAGGAAGCAAGAAGAGGATCAGAAGGCAGATGTCACAATTTCTACTCAGGAAGGATATGATAGTGCTGAGGTTTTGGCCGTTACTGATGTCAAGCTGAGTGAAGATTGGGTGTTGGATTCTGGGTGCTCATTTCATATGTGTCCCAATGAAATTTTATTCAGGGATCTTAAGAAATTTGATGGTGGATCAGTTCTCTTGGGGAATGATCAGATGTGCAAGGTCAGAGGCTCTGGCTCAATAAAGTTGAGGCTGCATGATGGTGCTGAGAGGATACTACAAGATGTCAGGTTTGTACCTGAGCTGAAGAGAAATCTTATTTCTCTTGGATCACTTAATGTTTTGGGATATGAATTCAATACAAATGGATTCATATTGATAACCAAGGATAACAACATTGTGATGAAGGGCAAGAAGGTAAATGGCTTGTACATTCTGATGGGTAACTCAGCTGCCGGATCAGTGAATGCAGTTATGGGCAGTTCTGATGCTATTTTGTGGCACAAGAGGTTAGGGCACATTGGTGAAAGAGGACTGAATGAACTCTCCAAGCAGAAGGCATTTGGAGATTCAAGAACAATCAAATTGGATTTCTGTGATCACTGTGTGTTGGGAAAATCCAAGAAACACTCTTATGCAAAGGGGAAACATCATACTGATGCTCCTTTGGACTATGTACACTATGACATCTGGGGGCCTTCAAGAACTGAAACTCATGGAGGTGGAAAGTACTTCATGACCTTCATTGATGATTTCAGCAGAAAGGTGTGGGTGATCATCCTGAAGCAGAAGAGTGAGGCCTTTGGAAAGTTCAGGGAATGGCTCCTTGAACAAGAAAACAAAAGGGGCAGATCCATAAAGCATCTCAGGACTGACAATGGACTTGAGTATGTGTCAGAAGAATTTGAAAATTTCTGCAAGGAAAGGGGCATAACAAGACACAAGACTGTTCCAGCAAACCCTCAACAGAATGGGCTTGCTGAGAGGATGAACAGGACTATTTTGGAAAAGGTCAGGTGTATGCTTTCAGATGCTAAACTACCTAAAGTGTTCTGGGGAGAGGCAGTTAATACTGCTTGTTATTTGATAAACAAAACACCCTCATCTGCTATTAATTTCAAAACCCCAGATGAGCTTTGGTATGGTAGGTTGTCAGATTACAATAATCTGAAGGTGTTTGGTTGCTTAGCCTTTGCACACATAAGGCAGGATAAGTTAGAACCAAGGGCTATGAGGTGCATCTTCCTGGGATATCCAAAAGGTGTCAAAGGTTATAAATTGTGGTGCCTTGAATCAGGACACAAGAAGTGTATTGTCAGCAGAGATGTGACTTTCAATGAGAAAGTCATGGGATATGGTACATCTGAAAGTTCTCAGGATGCTGAGGACAATCCCATAATCAGACATACACCAGTTCAGGTGGAGCATACAACCAGGATTCAGAATGAAGATCAGGCTCAGGAAAACTCTGATATCAGGAATCCACAAGAAGATCAGCTGAGTGCATCAACAGACAGGGATTCTGAAGATCAAACTGAAAATTCAGATGAGGAGGGTCAAGATTTGAGAAACTACAGTCTGGCTAGAGATAGACATAGGAGAAGCATTCATCCACCAATCAGGTTTGGGCAGGCTGACATGATCTCATATGCCTTATCAGTAGCAGAAGAAGTAGAGTATCAGGAACCTAAGACTTATACTGATGCAGTGACAAGGAAGGATAAAGATCAGTGGATTTCAGCTATGAAAGAGGAGTTAAATTCACTTGAAAAGAACCACACATGGGTTCTTGTGAATAGAACAAAAGGGCAGAAGGTTGTCAGCTCAAGATGGATATTCAAGAAAAAGTCTGAAATTGGGTCAGATGGACAGGAGCTGATCATATATAAGGCAAGGTTAGTTGCAAGGGGATTTACTCAGAGGGAAGGAATAGACTTCAATGAAGTGTTCTCACCAGTTGTGAAGCACTGCTCAATAAGGATCTTATTGTCTAAGGTGAATCAGGATGGACTGGAGTTACAATAGCTGGATGTCAAAACTGCATTCCTACATGGAGAGCTTGAAGAAATCATTTATATGCAGCAGCCTGAAGGGTTCATACTATCAGAAAATGAAGGAAAGGTATGTTTGATGAAGAAGTCTTTGTATGGACTTAAGCAAAGCCCAAGGAAGTGGTATAAAAGGTTTGATAGCTTCATGGTGTCTATAGGCTTCAGCAGATGCAAGTATGATAGCTGTGTGTACTTGAAAAAGTAAGGCTCTGAGGTACTGACATATCTATTACTTTATGTGGATGATATGTTAATTGCTAGCAAAAGTCTTGGAAGAATTCAGAAACTGAAGGATAAGCTCAGTTCAACCTTTGACATGAAAGACCTTGGAAGTGCTAAGAGAATTCTGTGTATGGATATTATCAGGAACAAGTCAGCTGGAAGGATGTTCTTGACTCAGCAGGATTACATACTGAAAATCTTGAGAAGATTTAATATGCATGAGTCAAGATCAGTGTCCTAAGAGTGATCAAGATAAATCTCAGATGAACAAGATACCTTATTCAAATGGAGTTGGAAGCATAATGTATGTCATGGTTTGTAGCAGACCTGATATTGCTCATGCAGTGAGCTTGGTCAGCAGGTTTATGGCTAATCCTGGAAAGGCACATTGGGAAGCTTTCAAGTGGATAATGAGATATCTGAAAGGTTTAGCACATTTGGGATTACTATTTGAGAGGACTCAGGAGGACAAGCAACCTCTACAAGGTTTTGTAGATTCTGACTATGCTGGAAGCATAGATACTAGAAAGTCTCTGACTGGATATGTGTTTACACTATATGGCACAGCCATCAGTTGGAGGGCTGCATTACAGTCAGTGGTTACACTATCAACCACTGAAGCTGAGTACATCGCAGTGACAGAAGCAGTAAAGGAGGCTATGTGGCTGAAGGGCATTATCAGGGAATTTGGAATCAGGCAAGATGAAGTTACTGTGCAATGTGATAATCAGAGTGCCATTAACTTAGTCAAGCATCAGGTCTTTCATGAAAGATCTAAACATATTGATGTGAGGCTTCACTTTGTGAGGGATGTGGTGGAAAAGAAGGTGATCACAATACAAAAAGTATCTACTGATGACAATGCTGCTGATATGCTGACTAAAGTCATACCAAGTTCTAAGTTCAACTACTGTTTGGAGCTGGTTAAGGTACAGTCATGGGATGTGCCTTAATACTACTGTGATGTGAAGGTTAGGTGGAGGCATCTCACTTACTTTGAGGTGGAGAATTGTTATGGGTGCAAAGAAAGTGAAATAAACTCACATAAGCAAGTACTGCTGATTAAACTGAACATTATACTATCAGCTGAGGAAGTCAGCTGATAGGTCAGCTGATGGTAGTCAGCTGAGGTGGTCAGCTGATGGTGGTCAGCTGATGATGATCAGTCAGGATGAGCTATCAGGATTAGAGTCAGGATGGTATGGTCAGGTAAGCTGGTCAGATCAGGACAAAAAGGTCTACTGATGATATCAGGATAAATGTCTACTGATGATATCAGCTGAGTACTCAGACTCAGCTGAGGACATATCACATCAGCAGACAAGACAAGAAAGGAGCATACTGACTCCAATGTCAGGAATTAACTCAGGATCAGTTACGAAGCGGTTTAAACTTCCTAATTGGACAACGGGCGATCAGTTTAACAGAATAAAAACTGAAGATCGTTGGTCTCTGACAGTTACTCATTTTCGGTTGCAACTGTAGCAGTTTTCTTGTTAGGCGGTTACGATCACTAGCATTAATTAGGGATTTCATTCTCCTATATATACACGCACATATGTATAGAGAAAAAAAAAGACGATCATATACTTAGTGAGATCAAAATACTTGTAAATTGTATCATCTTCCATCGATTAGTGAGAGAGGTGCCCTCATCCGTGGACGTAGATCATTTCTGATCGAACCACGTAAATCTTGGTGTTCTTCAATTTCTTTATTCCAATTGATTTCAAACAATCATTGTTGACTCAACAAATACACTACTACACAATTGGGCTAATAGAGCTCTTTTCAAAACAACTCTCCAAAATTCCCTTTGGAGAGAGGTTTTATCACGAAATAATTTAAAAAAAATATTAGAGAGTGGTTTTAAAAATACCATGAGAATTTTTACTTAAAGAGGGGTGCTGAAATCTTTTTGCGAGTTTTTATTTGTAAAATAAATTAAAATTAGATCAAAATTAAATTTATAATATAAATGCATGATATTTATTTAAATATACATAAAAATTAAAGTACTGTATAATATTTCCTTGCATTTATTTTCTTTTTGTCCTTCATCAGGTATCCTATCCATTCAAATTAACATCATACCAAGCAAGTTCCCTAAAATTTTGAGAACGTACCTATATAAATACAAAGGAGGCGCCTGAATGGGAAAAATAATTGCATATAATTAATTGTCTCAAAATTGTAGAGGACTCTCGACTGATATTTAGGGATGGCAATTTGGTCTGCCTCAACCCGCACAGTATAGATCGCCCCGCCCCGCGATCCGCAGCGGGGCGGAGCGGGTATGGATATCATTATCGTCTTGCCCCGAACTGCCCCGCTCCATTTTGTCCCGTTTATATTATTAAAAATTGAATATATATTGTATTTATTAAAAAAAATTATTATTTATTAGTATATATATAGTATAAATAAGAATAAATTAATTTAACAAATATATTTTAGATCAATATATACTAATAAAATATAATATAAAATATATTATGATGTTTTAACTATAAATTTTAATAGATATCAACATATTTAAAAATAAAAATAAATTCATTAATATAATTAATATACAGTGACATTTATATCCTCCCTCAATATAGTTAATTGACTTGAAATGGTAGAGAAAGGACTCCACATATATTTATTTATATTCGATATTTAGAATTATTACGTCCATTCCGGTGCAACTTTTGTATTTGTCTTTTCTATCCGTTCTATAACAATTTATACAATTTAAAAAATAAAAATATTTATTTATATACACACTTATATATATATATATATATATATATATATATATATCACTATTGTATTAAAAAATATAATTTTTAATATATGTTCAGAATTATATGTGTAAATTTCTCTAGAACAGAAAAACTGTAATATTAAATTTATTAAAGATAAAAATAAACAGACACACTTATCAAATAAAAAATGTATACTTTTAAATAAGACAAATAAAAAATGAGTATGTCTTATATGTTAGGTCATCTCATAATATGAGATTAATAATATTTAATCTATTTTTACTTAAAAATATGTAACTTATTAATTAATAATTTATCACTCTTAAATATACTCTGTGTCCCAACTCTTTCTTTCTGTTTTTCCATTTCGGGACGTCACAACTCTTTCTTCACACCTTAAAAAGAAAATAATTTACACTCATAAAAGTCAATAAAATATACATTTTATATTTTATTATTTAACTTTACACTCATATACTCCAACATTTCCTTAATATGTGTGCCCTGGTCTTTTTGATGAAAGACCTGGAACTGAGGGAGTAAATTTTAATAAAATATTTTATTATAATTCTACCGTATTTTAATTTGGTTGGTTTCGACAAAATGTCAATAAATTTTTTGGAAAAAAAAAATGTGTACCTAAGAATTAGATAGCTAGGATCGAGAACTTAATATTAGACGTGGGGTAAGTCATAGAACCCTAGCGGCAACAAAATCTTAAGCTATCAAACAATAGCATTTCTATTTCTTTAAAAAAAAATGCATGTTTTTATTGCACATCCCCATTATCTTCTTTGTTCTCTTTAATGGTTTTTTTAGTTTACTATCTAGCTTAAACTATTTTTTGTTTTTTTCCCCGTTATTTTTTTACTTTTCTACTATTTCATTAATCAGCTCAGAAATTTTTTTTCCTTTTGTTTTTGGTTTTTGCATATTTCTTTTTAAAATAGTTTTCATAATTCTTTCATAATTAGTTATACTAAAATATAGAAGATCAATAATGAAAAGCTTCAAATAATTCTTCCTTTACATATATGTAAATTCTGTTATTCGAATCATGTAATTCGAGAGTTTAACTTGACACAAGCTCAATGATGCTCGTAAAATGTTCATATTAATTTGATCTCGTAAAACACTCGATATATAAAAATATTTTATTATTTTAATGTAATATACAAGTAGTCACTGAACTTGAGTCGAGTCAAACTCTATTTTCAATTTATAAATACAATCATGTGAGCTTGAGCTTAACTCGACAAATGCTCAAATTGAACTTAAACTTTTAATATTCAATCAAGTCAAATAATAATAATATATGTAATAAAACATCATCAGTAAAAATAAAAAAGGCAAACAAAGAAGAAAAAAAAAATTCGTGTTGAATAAAGAAATGGTAGAAAGCAAAACTAAAGAAATTTGAAAAATTATTAAAATTAAAAAAAATTAAAAAAAACATTTTATTAAAATGAACAAAGAGGGGACTGTGAATCTACCCAGACAAAAATAATGCAAAAAGAAAAAGATAAAGAAGGCTTTTTTAAGAAACCGAAAACGCTGTCGTTTATTGTCTAGCTGGTTAATGCCTAGTAGAAGGTCTGCCCAGTTTTTCATTATATATAGGTCGAGTACTTGTTAACTCTTCCCCAAGTATTTGAGGTAAAAAAATATTATTAAATAAAAAATTACAAAATATATAGGTGCTTTTGTAAATTAATTTTGAAAAATCAATCCAATAATTAATGTTAATACTTGCTATGCCCACGGACTAAATGACCTCAAAAATAAATATCAATAATTAATTTCTACAGTTTAATTATGAAAAATGATACTGACATTTATGATGTGTACTTTGGGTACCATGTCACTTTTTACACGAATTAAATGCATATTGCAATCTCTACTAGAATTGAAAAAATGATATTAAGTAATTTTAGTAGCAAAATAAAAAATAAAGAGTGTTTTAAACTTAAGTAATTTTGAAAAATGATTAAGAAAAATGTGTTTGCAAAAGAAGTTCTTCTAAAAAGGGTATTGAGTATTATTTTATTGGAGAATGTGTAGAAGTGCTTAAGTAAACGTTAAAAGCTAAAAAATATTGTTTGTTCAAAAGTAATTATAAGCACTTAAAATAGTTGTTGAAAATATATTTTAAGTGTTTATTTTTAAAAAATAAGCACTTTTACTTTTATGTTGAGTTTACAAACAAGCACTAACTAAGACAAAAATGACCTTTTCAAAAAAAAACTAAGACAAAAATGACCCCTCAAAAAAAAACTAGACAAAAATGAGAATAAAAACAATTTTCAAAAAACACAAACTAAGCAAATCTTATTGAAAATAAGAATAATTGTGCAACTATATATATTAGAACTAAAGTGTCACGTAAATGTGTACATAACATAGGAAATATTATATAGTGGAATATGATAAGTTGGAATTTGTATACAATCAAAACAATTACATAATAAATCAAAACAATACATATTAATTACATACAATCCCATTTAAGTGACTGAGACTAAGAAATGAATTACTACTCTCTTAAGTTAGTTCAAAAGAAGTATCTCTCTATAGATCTTGTTCAACACATCAAAAAGCACATATTGTAATTTTTTTATTATGACAAGTCAATTCGAGTTTTACATATTCATCAATGAATTGTTCAAGTCCATCTAAGTTATCAATATTGTACTTATTTACAAGTGAACTGACAATGTGATCTTTTGGGATCTATTACTGTTAAGTGTAAAAGCTAAACTGAGTTTGGATACTGATTATTAAATCCTGATCCTGAGACAATGACCTGAACCTGAGAGAAAATGAGTCTAAGTAAGGGCGAAGGCGTTACTGAGTCTGAGTGCTCTGATCCTGACACTCATCCTGAGTGTTCAGGTCAGTAAAGGCACTTGTCCTGAAGACTCAGTAACCTGAAGGCATAATCCTGAGATTATCATCCTGAGCCAAAATCAGTCATCCTGAGTCAGGTATCCTGACAGACATATCCTGAGCTGAAAATGACCAATCTCCTGAGTCACTCAAGCTGAAGGTTTCGAGCTGACAAGAAAGGCAGTTATTTTGACAGCTGGCGGAGCTATCCTATTGGATGCCGGAACAGTTATTTCAGGCGGTTGTAACCATGCAAGCTCGTTGATTAGCTACGGGTTTAGATGGCAGTTAGGATCTGAGCATCTATATATGCGTATTCATACCTAGAGAATAAGATAACTCATTACTTAGAGAGAATTGATATTCTAAATCCTTGAGAGAGAAAGCTTGTACTCTGTAAATCATTATCAATTTTATTAGTGAAGTGAGGAAACCCCATCCGTGGACGTAGATCAATTTGATCGAACCACGTAAATTGTATGTTCTTTTGATTTCCATTTTTAATTATGTTGAGAGTGTTCTTGGGAGTTCTTCATAATCATTTCTGATTTCTTGAAGTATTGTTGAAGTCGATTATTCCGGTCATATTCCCAACAATTACACATCACATTATCTACTATATTACCTCTGAATGTTATTCAATAAAATATTTAACATTTATTATATTTAAAATAACAGTGATTAAATTAATAATTATTCTTAGTAATAAATGCAGGAAACACCCGGTATATAAAGTAAGAACATAATTGCACGATAACCCTAACACATCTGATCTTATACATAATTTTGTAAGGACTACCTCTTAGGTTGTAATTTCTGATGTTACGAAGCTGGTTTTTGATAAACAGAACGACCATCGAATAATTTACCAAATAATTTACTACAGTCAAAAAATTTAACCTTCTAACTATGATAAATTCATGCAATACAATTTGTGTATACAGTTGCTACTCCCCAATTAAAAGCCAACAATTTCAAGCTTCCGACTAGCCGTAGTAAGTATTTTTATCGTTGAAAAAAAAAATTACGAGCAACATAAATATTACTCCCTCAGTTCCATGACTACTTTCATAGTAGTTCTGGACACGCAAATCAAAGAAAAAAGTAAGTATGTGAGTGTAAAGTTAAATAATAAAGTATATTTTATTGACTTTGTGAGTGTAAAAATTTTCCTTTTTAAGTGTGTGAAAGAAAAATTGAGACATCTAAATAAGAAAAGTGTGAAAGTAATTTTAGCACGGACGGAGTAAATTGCATTACATAATTAAAAGTGTTCCTTCCAAAACTGTTTGAAGTTGTCGACATATCGAAAGAGGGTGTATAGATGTTGCCCCTAATTCGTACTCATCAGTGTACTAATTTAAAAGCTAATTGATATGATATTATATCACATATGTACTTATGAATCAAGACAAAAATATTTTATATACCTTATGCAACGTACACTACTAATACTATATTACTGTATGATTATTATAAAAAATTTAAACTATATGAATTACAGGTCAATCCATCCGTATTAATTAATTCAAGCGTAAAAAAATGGCAGAATTTTTGTACGCAGTGGAATTTTTCTTGGTAATTATATGGTTTGTGGTTTTGTATGCCCGGAAGAACCGCCGGAGAAATTGGCCGATGATCGGGATGCTGCCGGCGCTGTTGATGAATGCCGGCAGGATTCACGAAATTTGCACGCAGGTCCTTGGGAAATCCCGACGGGGAACTTTCCATTTCAAGGGGCCCTGGTTTGCAAATATGGACATGTTAGCCACGGTTGATCCCGAAAATGTGCACTACATCATGACTGGGAATTTTGAGAATTTTCCAAAGGGCCCCAAATTCAGGGAGATTTTCGACTTTTTAGGGGACGGAATTTTCAACGCTGACTGTGAATCCTGGAGAGAGCAGAGGAAGGTGGCGAGGGCCCTGATTACTCAGCCCCGATTCCACCGGTTCCTGGGCAAGGTGAGCCGTGAGAAGGTGGAGCGCGGCCTGGTTTCAGTTCTGGAAGCGGCGGCGAGTGAAAATCGGGTGGTTGATCTGCAGGACTTGTTTCAGAGGTTGACGTTCGACACGACGTGTGCTCTGGTTACGGGCTTTGATCCAGAATGTTTGTCTGCGAACTTGCCCGATGTTCCTTTCTCCAGAGCGATGGACGATGCTGAAGAATCCATTTTCAGGCGACATATCATTCCGGATAAACTCTGGAAGCTGCAAAGATGGATTGGAATTGGAGCAGAACGGAAGCTGAGCAAAGCCACGAGAGTTCTTGACAGTGTTATAGGTAATTGAATTGCGTTTTATTAATTTATCATCTATTGTTGCTAATCAATTCAAAATATTTTAAGCTAAATATTTAATTTGCTTTATAGGTTCTCTTAATAATAATTTATTAACATTAATAGGATAAACATCCCTGCACAAAAACTTATTTTATTCCCCAGAGAATTATTTACCTCATTTATTATTACTGCAAAAAACATCTTTTTTCTTGTTATTCATATTGTATATGAATAATGATCAATAAAATGTACAATTTGTTTCTGGCCTGAGCTAACTAATATATTATTTTATTTACATTTTGGGTTTATATATAAGGATTTGGCCTCTTAAAGTTTAAGACATTATAATTCAACGAATTTCACGCCTTAAAATATAAATTTGGATCCGTTGTTATAGGCCAGTACATCGAGAGAAAACGAGAAGAAAGAAAAGGTCAGATTAAATGGGATGAAGAGGAACAAGGTGCAGATCTGATGACTTGTTACATGAGCACAAGTGATGATCACAAGTTCTTGAGGGACACAATACTGAATCTGATGATCGCAGGGCGGGACACCACGAGCTCAGCTCTAACCTGGTTTATATGGCTTGTCTCCACGCATTCTCAAGTCGAAACCCGAATCCGAGATGAAATCAAATCGATCTTGGCATCACAAAATCGTGAAAAATGGCGAATTTTTAGCGTACAAGAAACAAAGAAGCTAGTCTACATGCATGCAGCCATTTTGGAAACATTGAGGTTATATCCACCAGTTCCATTCCAGCATAAGGAGCCTATAAAGGAGGGGATACTTCCAAGTGGTCATTTTGTGCACCCTGGAATGAAAATCTTGTTTTCTTTGTATGCAATGGGAAGAATGGAATCAATTTGGGGAAAGGATTGCTTGGAATTTAAGCCTGAGAGGTGGATCTCGGAGAGTGGGGCGATTAAGCACGAGCCGTCGTACAAGTTCTTGGCGTTCAATGCTGGTCCGAGGACTTGCTTGGGGAAGGAAGTGGCGCTCAGCCAGATAAAGGTGGTGGCTGCCACCTTAATCCATAATTACTGTGTTCGAGTGGCGGAGGGCCATCATGCAGCGCTTAATTGTTCTGTGATACTCTACATGAGGAATGGGTTGAAGGTAAAGGTTACCAATAGATGGTCGCCTAATTAGAAGATACTGAAACTGTTGTTTTCAATTTCTTTTTCTTTTTTTATTAAGGAGTACCTTCGTGTTATAAAAGCTTTCAGAATACTTAAAAAAGAGAGTAATGATTAGGGGTTTGAGAGGTAATTCTATAAACATTCATATTTACATTAAAAATATTGATTGAATTGTATGTATATGTGTACTCAAAAGTTTATGAAAGCAAAATATAAATAATAATTAATTGTATTCAATTAAATCCACATGAGTGAATAATAAGGAAAATGGGGTAAAATGAAGTTTTATAACCTCCTGGTATTTTATGAAAAAAGAGAATTGATCATAGCATAGACAGAACAAAAGGTACAGAAATTCTCCTTTCTATCATACACTCATAATCTAAAGACACTAAAATTATGAAAATAGAATCAATTCGTGATGCAAATTCGGAAATCGTATTTTGACAACGGAGATCACAAATTGCACATGGAATTCAACAGGTTTTTTTTTTTTTTTTTCTGTCGCTGCAGTAAAGTGATTGGTCTTTCTTGCACCAACTTTTTTATTGAATTTCAACAATGGTATCAGAGCCAATGTGTTTGATTTTCATTCTTTTTTCATGAATCTCGTGAATTATGATGTGTTTGTGTTTAAATTTTTCAATTTTTATACGAACAATGCGATTCTTTAAATTTTTTAATTTCTTATGTTATTTGAAATAGTGGAATAAGGGCTTGAAAAATTTACTATACGTGCGTTGAATAGTGTTAAATGGATTTGCAAAATTTCATAATTTTTGGCCTAATTGTTTTGGAGATAAAAAAAATTTCTTTTAAAAAAAAAAAATTTGATTGAAAATTTCGAATAGTATATGATGAATTCTGATGAGTTATTGATACTAGATTAAAGTGATTTCAACGAGAATTCTATTGATATAAAGTTCGTGTTTTGGTCATGTATTGAGTAAGTTATATTTTTTACAAGTTTCTATCATTTTTTAGATTTTATCGAAATTCACAGATTTTGTTGACCAAAATTACGAATGGTTTGGAATAAAATGTGTTTTTTTTTCTTAAATCTAAATTACACGAGGATTCAATTGATAATGTTTTTTTTGCATTTTTTTGGTCAAGTATAGAATTATATATACATTTTAGAAGTTTTTTTACTTTTTTGGAACAGATCCGAAATTGCAGAAACTTTGATGAACCTTTATGATTAGTACATAACAAATCGTAATTCACTCTTGATACTGGATTGAAGTTCATTGAATGTAGACTATGTAAGAAGACTAGGATCACTGGGCAAGTAAACTTTGTAACAATTGATCAGCCGAATATCAATAACGGCTTTCAAGGACATCCTTTTCTCGAAACTTTTGAGGCAGTTTCCTCATTCTATTTCTATTGTATTAAGTTCCCCATTGTCGAGGGACTGATTGGCACTATTAAGGGTGACCAAAAGATGGCTAGAAGATGTTTGAATTACTCTTGTGTCCATTTAAATTATGCATTCTCCACACTCTCTATACACGTGTTGAATATCAAAGGCCAGGATCCTGACCTACCCCGGTATGAAACCAATCCTGAGGGTCAGATCATAACTGAAACTGGCCCGACCCCAATGGAGGTTGATCATCATCCAGCCTTGATGAGTTCAGAAGTAAGAGTGAATTAAAAAGAAGCAAACTTTGCGAGAAGACATTGAACCAAAATGGGCTACGAAGAAATCAAAGACCCTCGAGGGATCAAGAGAACTGTATGTATTGAGAAACTTGAACACATTACTGTCGACCCTACTCGCCTAGACCTTGAGACCCTTATTAGGACTCGAATCCCAACAGAAATAAGGGGGGAGATCATAGAGCTCCTCAAAAGCAGTATTGACGTATTTGCCTAGTCACATCAGGATATGGTAGGCATCAGCCCCGAGCACTCCTATCATCACCTAATGATCAATCCAAACAAAAAGCCAATCTCTCAAAAGAGGCACAAGTTTGGACTTGAAAACTACTCGGCTCTAGCTGAAGAGGTCAGGAAACTCTTAGACAATAAATTAATCGAACAAATAAAAGATATGTCTCCAATATTGTTCTGGTCTAAAAAACCAACGAGACCTGGAGATTGTGCATTGACTTCATTGACCTGAATGACGCATGGCCAAAGGATCACTTTCCAATGCCGCATATTGATCACTTATTGGATAATACCGCGGGGCATGAAATGATGTCCTTCGTGGACGTTTTTGCAGGATACCATCAGATCCCGATGGCAGAAGAGGACGTGAAACACACAACCTTCCTCACTGAAAAAAATATGTACGGTCGGAAAAGAACGTTGTTCCGCTTAAAGAATGCTGGGGCAACATATCAACATTTGGTGAACAAGATGTTCTCCAAACTAGATCAGAAAGACAATGGAAGTCTACGTAGATTACATGGTCATCAAATGTGTCAGAAGAGAGGAAAAATTTAGAGATCTCGCTGAAGTATTCTCAATCCAGAGAAGCTACAACATGAAGCTCAATCCCAAGAAGTGTCATTTCGGGGTCGAATTAGGAAAATTATTGGGATATATCACCAGTTAGCGGGGAATTGAGGCCAACCTGAAAAAAAAAAAATCAAAGCAATCCTTGATCTCTCTGAGCCCTCAAACATAAAACAGGTACAACGCCTGACAAGGTTTTTGGCATCACTTAACAGGTTCATCTCAAGATTAGGGGAAAAACAAGTTCTCTTGGAAAAAAGAGAGTCAAAAAATCTTCCGCCGCCTGAAAGAATACTTGGCCAACCCTCAAATTCTATCCAAGCTTGTGCCTGGTGAAAAGCTATACTTATACCTTGTAGCATCAGAGTCGGCCCTAAGTGCAATCCTCATTTAGGTAGAAGGCTAACAATACTTGCCAATATAATATGTCCGTCAGGTCCTTCACGAAGCTGAACTGAGATACACCCTTCAAGAAAAACTAGCATATGCTTTGGTCATGAGCGTGAGAAAACTCACGCCTTACTTTTTCGACCATCAGGTGGAGCTACTCACTACTCTCCCACTCAGGCAAGTACTCCACAGGCCTGGCACAAGCGGCTGTTTTTTTAAGTGGTCCATAGAAATAACTCAATACTGAGTAACCTATGCCACAGGCACAAGGCCTTGGCTGATTATATGGTAGAGCTCACGTTCGCTGAACATCCTATCAAGGTGAATCATCCCTCGTGGAAATTCTACATCGATGGGTTATCCACAAATACAAATATAGGGGCAGGAATCGTTCTAATCACTCTTGAAGGGCATTGTTTCACTAACATAGTACAATTCAATATTAGGGAAACAAATAATCAGGAGGTTTAGAACTTGTTGTAGCTATCGGGGTCAAATGCTTACATGTATTCATGGATTTGCTGCTGGTGGTGAACCAACTGAAATGCGAATATGAAGCAGGGATGAGCAAATGATTAAGTATCAAGAGTTAGTCGTCAATTTATGTGAGAAATTTAAACAAGTCTTCATCAAAAAAATCCCTTGTGAACATAACTCTCAAGCTGCTGTCCTCTCGAAGTTGGCCTCCTCAGAAGGGGCCACCAACTTTGTCGATATCAGGCTAACTATTCAACCTGAACCATCCGTCAGTAGATAGATAGTCGTATCCCTAGCTGAACACGACAATACATGTATGACAGTAATCCTAGCTCACATGAAAAGTGGAATCCTCCCTGAGGATTGAGTAGAGGCACGACGAATTGTACTGCGAGCATAACGATTTGTCCTACTAAATGATCATCTCTTTAAACGGGAATTCAACATGCCTCTATTAAAGTGAGTCACCTCTGACCAAGGAAAGAGCGTCATGGCTGAAATCCATGAAGGGGTATGCGGATACAATGCAGGAGGAAGATCCCTCGAGTACAAGGCCATTCGTCAAGGATACTTTTGCCCAACTCTCATAATGATATTATTGTATGAAAAAATAATTATTTTTATAAAAATAAAGAAATAAAGAAATATTTGAATAGATAGTAACACATATTTTGCCCTTATATTACAAGAAAAAATATTAATTTATGTAAAAAATTAAATATACATAAATATTGGTGAAAAACAATATTTAGTCTAATAGTAACATGTAATTTGCCCTTCAGTGACATGTATTTGCTCTTATAGCTAGTAAGATAGTTTGGGAGCGAAAAATCTAAAATTATTCTAGCACGAGAATTGGAGAAAACTCACTACATCTGGCCGGACCAGTCCAGAATTTGCGAATTTAATAAATATAAATTATTCTATGGAACCTATATTCTAAAGTATTTCATATAACATATTTATATATATAAATATATATATATATATATAAGAGATCTAATTTAATATCTTTAGTTTTATATGTATGAATTACATGGTGCATCTAATGAATAAAAGACTAAATATTTTCGCACTATCAATAAATTAGAATGTATATATATATATGAATGTATATATATATTTCTTTCAACACCTGATCATTTGTCAAAATGGTTGTGTTGTGGTTCAACTAAGTCTAGTCTATGACATGATGAATATGTTTTGACTTTCTTGAATAACATTTTGCGTCATATGAAAGATAATACGTAGATGGGGAACAATTTTTTAAGGTTAGGGTGTGCACTTAAAAAAATATAAAATTATAATTACAATATTTTTATAATAGGTAGTCATGGTAAATTACTAATTTTGCATGTTTAACTAATCGTATGTATTTCATTTCAAGAATTGAATAGAAATGTGTTTCATAATATGAGCAACACTTGTGTAGAAATTTCTACTGTAGAAATATTCATTTTTTAAAAATTTGCGGATCTAAACCGGGTCGGGTCAGATTTGGACAATTTTTTCCAAAATTCGCGCAACTTGTAGTTCCAGGTTTTTTCGCTCCCAGGTATGTTACAATTTGGGCAATGGCGTGTTACAATAAGGCAAAATCTGTGTTACTAATTCTTAAAAAATTAATTTTTTGTACTTTTCAAGTAACTATAAAGAAAATATGTATTTCTACAAGTATAAATATGTGTTACTTAATTTATTTTTTATTATCTTTGTTGATTTATGTTAATAATATGTTTTTTCGCTCCCAGGTATATTACAATTTGGGAAAAGGCGTGTTACAATTAGGCAAAATTTGTGTTACTAATTCTTAAAAAAATAATTTTTTGTACTTTTCAAGTAACTATAAAGAAAATATGTATTTCTGCAAGTATAAATATGTGTTACTTAATTTATTTTTTATTCTCTTTGTTGATTTATGTTAATAATATATTTTTTCGTTCCCAGATATGTTACAATTTGGGCGAAGGCGTGTTACAATTAGGCAAAATTTGTGTTACTAATTCTTAAAAAAATTATTTTTTATACTTTTCAAGTAACTATAAAGAAAATATGTATTTTTACAAGTATAAATATGTGTTACTTAATTTATTTTTTATTTTCTTTGTTGATTTATGTTAATAATATGTTATTCATGTAGTTAATACATCATTTAATACCTTATATATGTTATATAAAATATAATATATATTTTTATAAGGATAAATTAATGTTTGTGCATACAGTAACACACATTTGATCTTGCAGTAACACACATTTACTCTAATTGTAACACACATTTGCAGTAACACACATTTACTAGTAACACACATTTACTCTAATTGTAACATACATTTGCAGTAACACACATTTACTCTAATTGTAATACACATTTACTCTAAATGTAACACACATTTGCAGTAACACAAATTTTCTCCAATTGTAACATAAATTTGCAGTAATACGTATTTACTCTAATTGTAACACATATTTGTTCCTCAATTTGTGTTATTATATGAGCATATATGTGTTACTATAGGATAAAATGTATTTTTATTAAGAATAAATATGTGTTACACATACAATGTAACATATACATGTGTTACAATGCATCAAAAATATTTACTTCTACAAAAATAAATGAATATGTATAGAAAACAACATTTAATCTGGTTGTAACACACGTTTTGCCTTAAAGTAACATGCATTTGCCTCAACTGTAACATACCTGGGAGCGAAAATCACAAGCAAAGCGAATTTTGGAAAAAAATACTCAAATTCGACCCGACCCGGTTTAGACCCGTGAATTTTAAAAAATAAATATTATCCGTAGAAATTTGTATATAAGTGTTTGTCTCATAGTATTGTATATTTTTTGTTTCAAGAATTTATTTGGCAACTGGATATACTAAAATCCAAGTCCAGTTTTAGGTGGGGATGTAATCATCAAGACCACGAATTTAGGTCTTCAAGTACTGTGATTTGTTGATATTGCTGTTTTCTGGTTCAACTAAGTCTATCTATATATAACTCCTTCATAAAAAATGGTCTTATCTATAACTTGAGGAATATACTTAATTCAGCGAAATATATTTATATTATATGAAAGACGAGCAACTCTCTTAGAAATCAATTTCATCTTTAAAATTTTATAAATTATTTTCATTACACAACATTACTATTATAATAATGTTTTTAATAAAATAATTAATACAATTTAAAAGTAAATATAAAATGCGAACAAATTTTACAATAAATCTAATTAATATATATACTTTGCCATGATAGATAATAAAATATGACAAATATATTTAAAAATTTTGGATTTAGGGATTTTCGTAACCAGAGAACAAGAATCACTAACATGTTAATTAATGCAGTGGAAAATATCAACCCGTTGATATCCACAAAATGCTCTGTATTCAGGATCCAATATACAGTATAGTATGTATATAATCGTCCACGAATCAACATAATTGTTTGAGTAGAATATTCTTTTGATTTCACTGAGCAAGGAATTCTGAGACATAAATTAATTCTGAGATAATGAATTCACAGAACTTGACTTCTGTTTTCATGGAATAGAATGAAGGGTCAATTACATATTGGTTCAAAAAAATCACTATATTTATAAATTGATTCAAAAAATTTGTACGACAGTATTTTTATTTTTATTTTTGCACGGAAGTTTTTTTTTTTTTTACACGGTACCAATATATATTTTTTATTAATTTGTTGAACCATTTTGTACTTTTCCCTATAATGAATTGATTTTCACTTTCCATACGTATTCTCTCTCATATGCAAGAGTTAATCCCATAACCCCACTTAACTGCAATGCAGACTAACTCCTCTATTATTTAGTCAACTTATTTAATATAACAATACTAATTAATTAAATATTATTTACATCTCTCACTCATATATGAAGTCTCATGATCTCTAACTTATTTATTCATAAACAACATTTTATATTCAGACAAATATCTCGCGTGACCCACGAGCAATGACGGATTTAAGTTGGGTACAGGGGGCACTGGGCCCCCCTAAAATTTTAATTTTTTAAATATATATATATATATAATATTTTCTAAATATAATTCATATGTAATTGTAGTTGGTTTTGAAGTATAAGTATAAATTCCTTCTTCTCGTAAAGACGTGGGTTCAATTCCTATAATCTAACTTTTGTTTTTCTTTTCTTGTTCCATGCGTTTTTTTTGTATTATTTTAATGAAGTTTTATAATTAAAATATTTAATATTATTATCTATTTTTTTCTATCACAAAAAAAAAAAATTAATAAAATTGTACATTTTAATATTAAAATTTTTCGAGTACTATGTTATTTAAAATATACAATATGTAGTGCTTAATAGCACTTTAATAAATTTTAAAAATATTTATCCTCCAAATTAATAGAATAATTAGAAGTTAAAATTTTGATGGATATTGTGATTACGTTCTAACTAAATAAAGAAATTAAATATTTTTAATGATATTAATATTTTAGCAATTTCAACATCATCTCACTTCTTTTGTATAATCGGAACAATTAATTTTTTTCAAAATCATAACAAAACTTAACTTGTCAATTTAAATTAATAAAATTAGATGTTTTGATAAATTTATAATAAATTTTTATAATTAGAATATTATTTTATCTTTATAAAAATATTAATCGGACCCCCCGTCCAAAATTTCTGGCTCTGTCACTGCCCACGAGTGAATGAGTTACCATGCTATACATCCATTAGGAATATATAACACCTCAATCAGAACAACTTGAATATTTTGCCAGCTTGTTATACCCTAGAACTCTTAAATATTTAACACCTGTTGAAATGTCTCTTTTGAATTCCTAAAATAGAGCATATTCAATATTTTTCGCAAAATCTATGTATCATAATTTAGCACATAGCTTAATTGACTAGTCAATGAATCACAATAGATTGTTAAAGAAAGATATTCTTCATTTGTCACTAAGTATCTACAGACTCCCACTATAACTGCTTTCCTAGACATACACCGCGTCGTTTTTATTATCCGTAACTATTGGTAACATGCTAAAGTAGCAATAATAAAGTGTAGTCTTAGAAATATAGGAGAAAGTCTTAAGGATAAGTTTAATAAGGACTCATACTTAATGAGAAAACGGAGATATTTTTATCATTTCCTTTTAGAGTCAAAAGCACATGTTGTTTCTCAGTAAACACATTTCACAATGTCATTAACTTCCAAAGCAGGAAGTTTATGTCTAGGATACCTGTAAATTATGACTTTATAACAAGTTAGATAGATTCGTGGTTAAATCTATCTTGATTATATTGATAGTTATAATCTCATCTTTGAACACTCACTTAGTCAGAGACGGTTGCCCGTATTAGAGAGATAATCACAACTTGTCGACATACTATTATACATGAACATATCACATATAATTCAGTATCTTTCAATTACAATTACAATAACATGAACATATAAAACACAAAAAAATACAATTTAAATTATCAATTAACATCATTCAACATTCTAATCGAATTCCATTAAATTCTATGCAACCTCAACCCTCTAACGTGTCCCATGAACATATCACTGAGAATGACTTTCGTAAAAGGATTTCCCAATATTCATTAACTAGAAGTGTATTTTATAATCATTTTATTTATATTGACTATGTCTCCATTAAAGATTGCACTTTGTGTCGATATATTTGATTTTTCCTAAATATTTGGTATTTTTTGTGTAAGTCATGACTGATTAATCATCACAATGAATCGTCTCAACTCCCACTGGGTGTTTGTAACCTCCAAATATTTCAAGAATCTATTCAACCAAAAAAATTCTTGTACTGCAGAAGCACATGCCACAGAGCTCAACTTCCGATGTGGATATTAATGTGCAAGTTTATTTCTTACTACACCATGAGATTGCTCCATCGTTGAGCAAGAAGACTTAACTGGAAATTGATTTCTATTTCTTCTAAATCACTACTCTAGACCGTGTCTATATACCCATTTAGTGTCATTTAATTTCCTTGAAAACAACTTTACTAATGTAGTTAGGGGCCCTTCAATTCCCGATCAAATGAGGGAATTGAGTAAGGGCCTACATAATCCTTGTTCATGCTCCTACTATTCCCAAAGGGAATAGAGTAAGGAGCTACAGATTGATGCAAACGAGCTACCGCTCCTACAATTCCTGCAAGAAATTGAATATGGAGAAACAAAGACTAGTATCTCACGCCCCACACCATGAACTCAATCAGCTGGAGAAGCCTATAACAAAAGGAGGGCGAGGGCGTGCCTTCCTCTCTGATTCACCTCCTGGTATAGTATGAGTGCTCAAAACAGCAAGTGAGTGGTTCTAATCCTCAGGTGAGGATTAGAATCACGAACAATATCGCCTCTGGCACGGCAGAAAGCTAGTAACGAAAGTAGCTAAATGCTTTATCTTTCATAGAGGTGAGAAAAGTAGCTCACAAGAAGTGAGGGCATCTCCCCCCCCCCTTCGCCCATTGCTATGGATTTATTGTGCCCATGACTCCTGTCAAAAGAAAATAGGGGACTACTATTCGGTTGTCATCCATGAGGACCTATACCAGCAGCAAATCTAATCATGTGTCTTATTGGACGGATCATTTGACATACACACATTTATTCCGCTGCACACAAAGGTTTTTTAATACACTTTTAAAGTGTGAAAAATTACTCTGAAAAGAAATCTACAAGTTGCTTTATTTTCTAATTGTTTTGAAAATCTTGCAGCTATAAACTCCCTATTCTACAGTCCAAAAGTTTGAGAACTTCAAGATGATATCTAGAGAAGTTCTTGAGAGGTTTGAGTCATGATTCATTCAGATACTCAATGAGCTTGAATCACTTGGGTAAGAATACTCACACAGAGAAATGAACATGATAGTTCTAAGAGCTTTGCCCTTTGAATGGGACATGAAGGTTGTTGCCACGAGAGAATCAAAGGATTTACCTGAGTTTGGGAACTGAAATAGTAAAATTCATCACGCCTTTTCAAGTCATGACAAAAGTAGAAACTTTCGGGTGTTGGATCACCACCACTAGCTTTCAGAATAAAAAAGTAAGCAAGCATGAACCTAATTGACAAAGGATTGACCTGATTCACCGGAATACCGAAAAGGTTGCAGACAGATATAAAGAAAGGGGCAATAGGAAAATGAAGTCCAGCCATTATCTGGGCTGCCCAGAAAGCTAAAGAAATAAACCGTAAATGGTTAGGTTGTTCATCAAGGCCAGGCAAGTCTATCAAAAAGTCAGAGTAACAATCTAACAGGCCCCTAAGGCTGGAAAGATCCTCCTTATGCAAGTTAGTCTCCTTGGAAATAAGATTCCAATTTTCCCTTTTCTTCACAGATACAACGTGAACAGGGCGATTTGAGAGTGGCGCAGTAGAACTAGGGTTCGAAGCCTTAGACTTAGTTGGTAGTCCTAGAACTACTGGAGGATCAGTAGAGACAGGTTATTTATGTTAGGGAGGCATTTCGCTAAAATGCTTGGAGGAAAACGAGAATGATTGAGAAGAAATTTTGCAAAACAGAAAGTAAAGAAAACGATGAAAAATACCTCGAAGATAAGGGAAGAAATAAGTTGAGCGCGAACACTGGAATCCCCCTCCAGAAAAGCTTAACCCTAGGAAACCGTCTCCGGAGAATTTTGAAGAAGAGGCATCTGAGAAACTCAATTGGAGTGGAGAGAGAACAAGGTCGAAAGGGTGAAATGAAAAAAACCTCCTTTGGAAACTGAAAAAGGCAGACAGATGGACGGTCCGGGCAAAATGAAATCGCCACGTGGACAACGTAGATAAGGTTACTTGAAAGGTCACTTACAAGTACGCGTACCTTTTGTACTAAAAAGTTTTAAATTTATTCAAAAAAAAGTAAATAAAGAAAAGAGACGGAAAAGAAAGAAATTATTTTATCAAAAAATAAGAATAAGGGTCAGAGTTGACCTCTTAGTCCTGGAACCAAAGTAAGAAATTATTATTCCATTTAAAATCTTAGAAAATTTTTATTTGGAATAGAGGGAGTAGTTGATGTGGGATAAGTATCTATCCCACTATTCATAGCCAAGAGAGAAAGGAAGTAGTCTTCAATCTTATGTTCAACTCTGAGCAGAGCCAGAGTTGGACTGGTAACGCGAAAGTCAGGAAAAATGACTAAGGACATAGAAGTTATTTGGATAGCAACAATAATAAAGTGAACTCTCATCTCTATGAGAGTTGGAAAAACCAGAAGTTGGAACTGGAGGAGATGTTTCGATTTATGTGTAAATATATACTTATTCGATAAAACTTGGATAAGAAGTATATAAATATCAATAATGCTGAAATGAGGATTCTCTTGTTTAGTGCACAATGAGCACTACTATGAAAAGGAAGAATAAGGAATCATTCTTGTACCAATGAATCACTATTGGTGCCACTTGGCACAAATGGTAACAAACCACAAAATGGTCCCCTCAGGTGGTCCCATATGACAGTTGGGGATTGAGGCTTTGATATTACAATTGTGCCCTCTTTAGGAGGAGAAGATATAAAAACTATTCCAATTCATTATAGAAAGATATACACACAATTTTCACCAAATACTTTCTCTGCAATATTCATATATTAATGGTGGCTGACTTGGTCGTCGGAGGATCAACGCCGGGGTCCCTCCCGGCTTGATTTCTTACAGATCCTCACGGAAAAATCTCCAGAGCGGACTGCCGGAGCTGGAAAGCTGTTCCAGAGGAGCTCCTGCCATCGTCTCTGTTTGAAGAAGGATTATATTTAGCTAAATACAGGTAAAACTTTATTCATCCTTGCTTAATAAACTCGTGTTGATGAATGTGACATTTTTGTACACATCAGATTGGTTGCTCAAATGTGGAGAAATTGCTACAGCCCAACTTATTTCATAAAATTCTTGCTGAGAAGTGTAAAGCTGCAACAGAGAAAGAGAGAGTGAAATGGCAAAAAGAAAGGGCAAGGGAGTTGCCAATGAGAAAGAAGCAGAGAGAATAAGAATTTCAAAGACTGCAGCTGAAGTTTTGAGAGTTACAATGGGAGATGAAGCTGATCCTACAGCTGAATTCCCAGAGAAAAACTATGAGATAGTTAGCTCAAGCAGTGATGAAGAGGATATCCCAAGAATGGGAGAGGGAAGCACTTATGGGCTGGAAAATGAAGCTGTTAGACTAAACACTCTAGCTGAGAGTGTGGAGTTTATTGAACCTACAGGAGCAAGTGCTGTAGAATCAACTCAAGTCCAGACTATTGAAGAACTAGAAATTGATGTACCTCAAGTCGAAGTGAGAGATGAGGCTGAGGGACAATAAGAAGAAAAGAAAAAGAATGATGAAGTTCAGAATGATTCACCCTGCAATGAAGGCTTTAATGATGATGACAATGATGATAATGATGATTGACCAATGGGTGGAGCACATGTGGCTCAGACTTAGGAAAAAGAAGTTCAAGTTCAAGATGCCCCTAAAGAGAATCAAAGCACTGAGGCAGTTTAACAGGTGGAGAAGGAGAAAGAGACAGATTCTCAAGCAATTAAAGTCTACAGTCAGTCTGTGGCTGTAGAGTACACACTTGATGAAGTCTTCAGGAGAGAACAGTCTACACCATCTATCCAAAGCCTATATGTGTTGGATGACAATGCCTTTGGAGAATACATTAGTGAGTTAATGTGAATCTCATTTGGAAGTGAGAGCTTGGCAATCACACCAATGAAGAGGAAAGAAGGACCTGTAGAGTTTCCAACTCCTAAGAATCATAAAACTGGAAAAAGTAGGAAGTAATAATTTAGGAGATTGAGACTAAGGAGGACAGTGATTAAGGAATGACTCCTGAAGAGGTTGTTGAGAAGCTCAGAGACATGGAGAACGCTATTCAAGATATTTCCAAAGATATCTTGAAAGAAGTGAGAAAGATCCCTGACACCACTATTACTTTCAGAGTCAGAAGTGGAGTGGAGAATGTTGTGAAGAAAATCCATGAGAAAGGAGTTAAGGAGAAAGAGGTTTTACAAGAAAATTTTAAGAAGATTGTTGATACCCTCATAGTGCAAAATGTTGCACTAAAAGGAGAGATCATCTCTAAGGGAAGTGTGATGAAGACTCTACAGCAAACAGTAGAGGATATGAGGGAAGAGGACTCTGAATTGAAGAACACAGTTAATGGTCTTATGACTGATGTGGACAGCTTAATTAAGAACTCTAAGGATATGGAGTGTCTCTACTCCCGTATGCCACAAATATAACAACTCTTTAATTAGTGGCTGAAGGTAGACATCCAGGTTATGCTTAGGGTTGTGAGGACCAGGCACCAAGACAGTGAGAAATATGTGTTGAGGCTTCTTGCACAACCAGAGAGGTAGATTGTACGGAGTCAGTAACACAGGCCACAACGAATACATCTTCCCTTGCATACCGAGTGGAGCAAATCTGTCTGTGCACAGACCCAGCCTCACATTTCTCGTCTCACTCGCAAACTCTTAAAACTCTCTATCAACATGTCTCCATGCATTAGAGTCTGCAGGATGACGCATCTCTCCAGAATTCTGACCAAAACACTCATCAACATGACATGCCATGTCTTTTGAGGTGGCATTTGACTGATATAACATAATTGGGTAATTATTGCTCATCTAATCACATCGAATTCCAATTTTCGAGCATGAAATATATGAATCATTTGCCTACACAATATTTGAAGTGTCTCTCACAAACACCTAATCACCTCCAAATGGTTATCTTAACCACTTTCATTACTTAATACAAACCAGTAAGAAACACATTAGAGATAAAAGAAATATATGAAAGTTCACTTTGCACAGGATAAAAGAAATTACAAGGGACAAATTGACTTTTTTCATGAATCTATTTAAAAATAGTTTTTTTTATTTTGCACCTCCATGTAAATTTCCCAAAAACAAACTCTGTCATCTGAACACAAAATTAAACAAAGATATATACAAAATGAAATCAAATTTAATTATTTAGTTCTTGAATCAAAATAATACAAACATTAATTTATAATAAACAATAAGCATTACTAATGAAAAAAAATATAATTCTTCTATCAAGCCCACCTCCTGGTAATTCTGACCTTCAATCCATGTTTAATATAGAGGATGACCGAAACATTAGGGCTCACAGGGTGCCCTTCCACCACTTCAACTTTATAATTATGGATGATGGCAGCAGCCACAGATTTCAGTTGAGTGAAAGCTACTTCTTTCCCTAAACAGCTCCTGGGGCCCGCATTGAACGCCAAGAACTTGTATGAGGGCTCGTATCTTATCGTTCCACGTTCCGTTATCCATCTCTCCGGCTTGAACTCTCGACAATCCTTTCCCCATATATACTCCATTCGTCCCATCGCATACAGTGAAAACAATACTTTCATCTTCTCGTCAATGTAATCGCCGCTTGGAAGAACCACGGCCTCAATTGGAGCCTTGTGCTGAAACGGCACCGGTGGGTATAGCCTCAATGACTCGCACAATGCACCGTGCAAGTATACTAAGTCTTTAACCTCATCTACCTAAAAATATATAGGAATGTGAAAGAAGTAAATAATTTAATTCCAAGACTAATTGGAATGCAAGTGCAAATTACGTTTTGATTCGAAAGGTATTCAGTTTGCAATTTTTGATGAATATAATTATATCTTAATCTAGATATATCATGTAATTTAAGTGCATTTTTTGATAAGTTATGTAATGATGAAATTTAAGTGCACTTTTTGATAAGTTATGTAACGTTGTAACTGTGTAACTTTTCAATAAATAGAAGATAGTCACCTGTTTTATTAGGAATAATTTATAAAACTGTAAAGTGTATTTGGTGTACAAGAAATTTACCATATATTATTATTTATATTTAATAAATAATAGTTTTGTTCCTAGACATGTTTCTTTTTATAGGAATTTTTAAAAGGTGAGTATATTATGTGTAATATATAAATATGATCGTAAATTGATAGTGTAAGATATTAGTTTTTAGGAAAGAAGTCTAATTTTATTTGACATCTGAATAGAGATTTAGTAAAATTGGATGGAGGCACAAAATGAATAATTAGTAGTCTGTATTATTAATTAATATATAATTAATTATTTAAGATTGTTTAATATAATTAATTTTTGAATAATTTATGATAATATACATTCCCTCCTTCCACAAGTGTTTGCAGCACATCTTTTAAGAAAAAAAGTATAATAAGTAGAATTTTTAAGATTATTTAGTTGAATTGTGTGTAATCTGTGCTCAAAAGAAAAAAGATAATGTCAATTCTTCTAAATATGTGAATATTTTGAGAGTGAAGTTTATAATATTTTTTTTTTTTTGTATGCAAATAATTATGGAATGAACGAATAAGAAACGTGTGGAAACAATTATCGGACGGAGAGAATTTCATTTTAGAGAGAAAAAATATGATTTCAACACACACACACACACACATATATATATATATATATGTTTTATAAAGGAGAAAGTCTCATGCAACCTGATGCATAATACACTCACTCAACAATTGAGACATGATTACACTAAAGATTTTACTTAAAAGAAATTTCAGTGCAATCAACCACACTTTTTAATGTAAACTGCTCGCATTCTTAAGTGTAAAATGTTGAGTTAGTGCACAGTGCACCAATTTCACATAAGACCTTCACTTTATAAAGAATACTAGAATTAAATTTTTTAATTGAATATTCGAGTACTATACTGATTTAGAATCAGATTTAAATTTTGAATTTTAAACGAATGCAAATATTCAATTGTTTTTTTTTTTTTTTTTTAAATTTATTATGACACGTCTTGAAAAAAAAAAACTAATGAAATTTAAGTTGTGATGAAGGGAATATAATATTCCTCTCGAATATTTGATTCAGTATATATACATACCTGAAAGAGCTTCCAGTTTTGAGCTCCTCCCACCTGATCCAGCTCATCTCGTATCTTCCTTTCCACTTGAGGATGAGTGGAGAGGAGCCACATGAACCATGTTAGGGCAGAGCTAGTCGTGTCTCTCCCGGCTATCATCAAGTTGAGGATCGTGTCCCTTAGGAACCCGTCGTCGTTGTGATCCTCTATATACGAGCTTAACAAATCGAGCCCCTCCTCATCCCCATCACCCGACTCGCACTTCAATTGCTGGCGCTTCATTGAAATGTACTTGTGGATAACTTGGTCCAAAACTACCCAAGCTCGACTCAACTTCCTCTCGTGCCCGATGTTAAGCCACCTCTCGAGCTTCCACACGCTTTCGGGCAAGCAGTGCCGCATGAAAATCGCCTCCTCAGCTTCATCCATCGCCCTGGAAAACGGAACATCCGGAAAATCCAGAGACAAACACCCTGGATCAAAACCTGTCACCAAAATGCAGGTGGTGTCAAACGTCAATCTCTGGAACAAATCCTGTAAATCAACCACTGATCCCTCCTTGGAGACATGCTCAAGAATTGGAATGAGCCCCCGGTCCACTTTCTCCCAGGTGGTCTTTATCAAGAACCGGCGGAACCGGTCGTGATTGATCAAGAACCGGGCCTGCTTCCTCTGCACCTTCCAGGCCTCCGAATCGGAGTTGAAAATGCCGTCTCCCAAAACATCGAAAATCTTCTTGAACTCGACGCCTTTGGGGAAATCAACGAAGTTGGAGCTCATGATGAAGTGAACGTTGGCAGGGTCGGCTGTGAGGAGGGTGTCCATGTTAGTGAAGGAGGGGCCCTTGAGCAGGAATGTCCCTCCGCTCCTTTCGAAGATGTCGACGCAGCGGTCGTGGACGCGCCCGACGTGCCGGAACAGGCTCGGCAGCATCCCCACCAGGGGCCAGTTCCATGGGAGGCCATTGGTGTTGCTCAAACACCAAAAGAGGAAAAAGCAGAGGAGTGAGAGAAAGATTTCTGGATATCCTAGTGAGATCATTTTGATTATACTTTTTTGTGGATGGGATATGATGAGGAGAGGATAATTAGGATCTATTTGTAGCAGGACGTGATCATATGCCATGGAAGAATTAGTTGAGCGTAGGAATATATAATTGAATTGTTTACATCATCTGCTTTTGTAAAAGCAATATTTGCTATTTTTACCTGTGTTTTAAAAAGCGGATCGGACCGGCCGGTCGGACCGGTCCGACCGCTACTCGGACACCTCTCCGGGTCGTTTTAGTACGTAAGACCGGACATTTTCAAAAGCGCTCAAAAGCGGTAAAAATCGGGTTGGACCGGTCGCTCGTTGGATCGGCCGAAACGACGGTTTGACAAAATTTTTAATTAAATGGTATTTTTTTACACAAAATTAACTAAATTAATTATATATATAATACATATTAAATATAATTTAATAATATAATGTCTAATTTTAATTCATAACCCTAGATAATAGATATAGTTTCACTTCCCGGAAATACAACTATAAATCTCCACCCTCCTCCGGTATAATATCTAACTTTAATTTATTTTTTTTAATAAAATTTATTCATAAGATATATAATTTTATTAGAAAAAATATATATAAAAATATATAATTATATATTATGTATTTATGATGTCACACCGGTTCAATCGCTTTAAAAATGATTAGACCCGGTTGAACCCGGTCCGACCAAATATATTAAGGTGGCCGGGTCAACTTCCGCTTACGCTTTTAAAACATAGATTTTTACTTAGTATGTTTGTAAAGTGTACGAGTAGGAATTACAAGGACTAAGTCAACTTAAAGATTTAGACCTTTGAACTAAAGTAATTAAATTTTTTTATATGAATTTATAGACAACGTAACATTTTAAATTATATTATATCAACACCTGTCATTCATATTAAAAAAGAAATGGAGGGTCCTTAATTATATGAATATTACAATCTGGGATCTCGAATGAGTAACAATTAAATCTTCTCATTTAAAAAGAGGTGCTTTCAAATTTTGATTGAAAAAGAATTTCTGCAATATTGCTAGCATGTTGCATCCCTCGTATCAAAGTAGTTGTCAATTATGTTTTACAATCAGATTGGTATATATAAATGTAATATAAATGTTTTGAAAAAAATTTGTGTGGGATCATCTCGTTATATTAGATTACACAAATTAAGATTCACCCCTATTAAAGTACTCCCTCCGTCCCAGATGTGTTTTCACATTTGGGATGACACAACTTTTAAGAAAAGTAGAGTGTTGTGTAAAGTTATATTATTAAAATAATGAAATTAGTTGGATTGTGAGAATAAAATTAAAGTAATAGTTTCCATTTATAAGGTGTGAAAACAATTGTGGGACGGACGAAAAAGGAAAATGTGAAAATAATTATGGGATGGAGGGAGTATTAATAAGTCATGTTATTTACACCTCATATAGTTGTTTTATACGATAAGATGATCTTACACAAGTTTAACTCTAAAGTTTATATTTGTACTAACATAATTTTGGATCCCTAAAATTAGGATATTTTTGGGAACTAAGTGGAAATATGTCCTTCTACTCGATTAATATATATATATATATATGTGTGTGTGACCAAGGGCGGACCATCACTATGGCAGCGCACCCTGATTTTTCAGAAGAAAAAATTTATAATATGACAATGTATTTATGTATATATAGAATTGTGATTTTACTTTTTTGTGGGTTTTGTGGGTTCACATTGCGTCTCATATAATATTTTGGTAAAGCTGTTCGAACACTCTTCTTCATAGGGTGCTCGGATTCTTCTAAAATTATCATAATGTAGTATTCAATCTGCATTCGACCCTTAAACGGAGTGTGATTCTTGAAAATATTTATCTGATTCTGAACGTGGCTAATCCAATCAACAGATATTCGAATACACCTCGTGAATCCTACTTTTTTTGTCAATAAGAATATATTTTCAATTAAATTTTATTATTATATAATTTAAATTCACAATGCGATACTTATCTTTTGGTAAATATATATATATATATATATATATATATGTGTGTGTGTGTGTGACAATACATGTATGTATGCATGTATGTATGTATGTATATATAGGATTCTGATTTTACTTTTCTGGGTTCTCATTGCGACTCATATTATGTTTTAAGAAAGCCGAACACTCCTCTTCTAAGTACTCAACCGCCTCTCTTTGGAAGCGCCAGTCAAAAAGGTGAAAAATTGGTCGAGCTAGCCGAGTCAGCAAACAAATAGTATCTGTAAAAAAAAAAAAAATCGGCTGCAAATGAGAGAACTATGTTATCCAGGTGAGTTAGTTCACCTGGTCACTGGGCTCCTCACTTGAGTGAATGACCCGTGTTCGATTTTCTCTGGGAACGAATAGGAGTGAGATATAAGGTTGGCTTGGAGATATTTTTGAAGTATTTGGAGATTTGATGAACTAACTTCTAAGTATTAACAACAAATATTTACCGATAAAAAAAATAATAAAAAAATTGTGTGAGATTGTCTCTGATGATACTACACAAATTAACATTCACCATCTATCAAAATGATAGTTACTCATATCCAAGTTATATCTCATTTAAATATTTAATGGACGTAGAAGACTAACTCGTAAGAAATTAGTTACTATGTTTGTTAAGCGAAAGTAGAATATCGATCGAGAAGTGAACATTAATGATTCTGAGATAGCACATATCTTGTCTTGAAAAGATGAATCCCTAGTCCCTAGCTAGATGATCCCACTACTCATGAATAAGTGTACTACTCCCCCGTCTCATAATTATTTTCACACTTTTTTTTTTCGTCTCTCCCACACTTGTTTTCACACTCTGTAAATAAAAACTATTACTTTTACTTTATCCTCACAATCCAACTAATCTCATTATTTTAATAATATAACTTTACACAACACTCTACTTTTTTTTAAAGTTGTGTCATTTCAATGGTGAAAACACCTCTGAGACGGATGGAGTATATTTTTATTTAGTAACCCTTCTTTTATCTTTAATGAGCATATATAGTGTAAAACTTGTTGGTATAAAGTATTCTGCAAAAAAAAATGCAGAAAATTTTATATCTGTTAGTTATAGCACCTAATTTTCTTTATTAAACATAACTAATATCATTCATACTATTCAACTAATATTTTTAATGGACGGATGAATAAAATAATTGTGCATACTTTTAATAGATAAAGGGAGTATAATTATTAATTTTTGTGTTTGAATGTATTTAGAATATATTTATGGCACATGTTTATATAATAATTTTTTAAAATTTATTTATTATATTTATAAGTATGTAATGAGATGTATGTTTAGTGGGTTAATGATTGTGTATTTATTTATATATATAATTTTTTGGGCAAGGGGCAAATTGTCAGGTTTGAATTGCAAAGAGAAAAGTAAACGTGGTAATTTATTTTGCCAAAAATTCACAAATTTAAATTAAATTGTAATTTTTAAAAAAATGATAATTTATTAAGTAATTAAGTCTTCAATATTCTTAAAGTCCTCTATGTATATGTGTATATATAATCCAAAATAATAAATTATAGTAAATGTGTTTATCTATAACTATAAGAAATAACTGTAGATAAAATCATAATATTATTTTAATGTTAAAAAAAAGTATAGACAAATTCTATAATTATATATTTAATTGTATATAATATATAAAAAATTGTGTGAGACTGTCTCATGATATGAGACCGGTTCAAAAATGGTGATAGGATTATAATAAAATGTGACAATATTTGTAAGAAAGTGATAGTTACTTTTCACAAAAATATTAGTCCATCCGTCCCGTATAAATTTGCATCATACGGGATGACACATTTTTTAAGAAAAATGAGTTTTATATATAAAATAGTGGTATATGAATAAATCTGTGTATAGTTATAGTGTGCACGTAAGTCAATATTTTCTTTTTTAGTAGTGTGCAAATTTATATGACACATCCAAATAAAAAAGTTGCGCAAATTCTTGTGGGACAGAGAGAGTATTAACTTTTAAAAATTTAGTGATAGATTTATCGTAAAATGTAAATATTCCTTTTAATTAAAATAATATAATTTTTTTATTAAAATTTTATCAATTTTTAAAAGGGATAAATTTTTAATTAGTAAGTTTGTATGAGAGTCTAACTCTACACTTAAAACCCAGATTATAAGTGAGAGGATTGTCCAGGCTTATAAGCCCACCCAAGACCACACTCAATACCGATGTGGGATACCTTAATACATTCCCTCACGTAAGAGTCTCATCTAGCTCGACACGTGGTTCCACAGGTGGATCCACACATCGAGTAGAGAAGTGACTCTAATACCATGTATAAATGCCTAACTCTACACTTAAAATTCAGGTTGTAAGTGAGAGGATTGTCCAGGCTTATAAGCCCACCCAAGACCACACTCAATACCAACGTGAGATACCTTAATAAAATCGCACATTATATACTTAGTCTCATATTATGAGATGGTTTCATACAAAACTTACTTTTAATATAATTATGTTAATAATATATAATTATACTGTCATACAAGTTTAAAAACTTTAATTTAGACTCAATTGAATTCGAACGTTAAAGGCTTAAAGCAATTCGATTCAAAGTACTATGGTGTTTTTTAAAACATAGGTACCAAACCATATAAATCTATTTTTTTGAGTAGATAATTAACGCAAAAGAATTGTACAAGTAGTCCCTTTCTTGCAGAAGAGATGTAACAATTTGAATACTTTTATATATTGTTAAGGAGAGTTAGGTGGTAGGTTGGTTAACACACATAACCAAATATGAGAAGAATTAGACTTTTATTTACCAATATTTGTTGTCGTTTCGGAGAGATTAATGTGGGTAATAATGTTTGCCGAATGAAGGCCACCAAATTTGGTAAAATTAAGCCGCTAGTTGTACCAAAGTATTTGATCATTGCGGCTCAACGGAATGTCGTGCTCTCTCTCCCCAAGAGTCTATTGGCAAACACCAAATAGGGATTATAGTTTTATAAGCCCAATAAATTGACACCAATTTGATTTTGGTCTCAATCAATTGCTTATTTTGATTCTGGTTCTATAAATTTAAAAATATTTTGAAATTTGTCCTATTACCTGTGATAGCAGGTTGCACAACCGGTCAATGATTATATAGTTATTTGTTTGACTTTTTATTACAAATGACACTGATGATTAAGTCTTAATATCTGAGGGGCAATATTTATTTAAATAATTTCTTATAATTATTTTAAAAAAAATTCAAAATATAAAAAATTGTTAAAAAAATCATAATATTTTCAAATTAGATCAAGTTTTAAAAGTTAACCCGACAACATGTGCTTTGTTAATAATAATATAAAAATAAAATAATCTCAATATTAATCAAGAATTATTTTTAGAAATTTACTATTTATATTTAAATTTTTGAAATTTATAAAAAATACTAATTTCAAATAAAAAAATATAATACAAATAAGCTATAGAAAAATATTTAGTTGATTTAAAAAATCAAATAAATTAAAAAATGTTAAACAAATAAATAATAAAAGATTAACTTAATATATTTTATTATTTATTGGTTTGTTTGTTTAACTTTTTTTAATTTATTTGATTTTTTATTAAGTTAATTCTTTTATTATTTATTTGCTTAACATTTTTTAGTTAAGTTATTAAATTTATTTATTTAGTATTGTTTATAAATTAACTTAATAAATAATAAAAGAATTTATTTATTAAATAATATAAATTAAGTTAACAAATAAATAATAAAAGAATTAACTTAATAAATAATACTAAATAAATTTTTAGAAATAATTCTTGATTAATAAATAATACTAAAAATAAATAAATAAGCAAAGAATTAACTTAATATATTTTATTATTTATTTAGTTGAGGAGGAGGATTATAAGATGAAAAGAGAGTAATAAAATATAATAATTATATATTATCTTACTTAGAAAAATAATATTATATATATATTTTTAATCTCTTTAACCATATTATAATTACTATATATTTTCAATTAAAAAAATTCTTCTTCCGATTAAAAAAATTCTAAACTAAGCACTAACTAATGTGTCATCAAAGAAAGATGTACCCACATGAGTTTTTAGCTATTTATGAATTAAATATAACTTTTCAAATGTAAACAAATCTGATTTTTACAATTATACCCAATCTGTATTTATATTTTTTTTTAAATCTATTCTCATTTACTTTATAAAAAATTATTATTTTATTATTATCTCCAAAAATAATTATTTTATTTATAAATGAATTTTACATTTTTTTTAAGTCACGTCCATTTCGTTAAGAATAAAATTATTGTCCGGATGGAGTAATATATTCTCTTTGTTTAGTATTTTTTTATCAATTTCAAAATTTTAAATATAAATAGTAAATTTCTAAAAAATAGTTCTTGATTAATATTGAGATTATTTTATTTATATATTATTATTAACAAAGCACATGTTGCCGGTTTAATTTTTAGAACCTGGTCTAATTTGAAAATATTCTGATTTTTTTTTTAACAATTTCTGATAATTTGAATTTTTAAAAAATAATTATAAGAAATTATTTAAATAAATATTGCCCCTCAAACATTAAGATTCAATCATCAATGCAACTTGTAATGAAAAGTCAAACAAAGAACTATATAATCACTGACCGGTTGTGCAACATGCTATTACAGGTAATAGGACCAATTTCAAAATATTTTTAAATTTATAGGACCAAAATCAAAATGAGCAATTGATTGGGACCAAAATCAAATTAGTGTCAACTTATTGGGCTTATAAAACTATAATCCCAAAATATTAATATCGCTCTTTCTTTAGCATTTTATACAAAATATACTCCTTTGTCTCTTAACTTTTATGCTTTGAACAATACTAGTTAAAAATAATATTTTATTGATTTTTAAACTAATAAATGAAAAATATTTTAAATTAAAATAAATATTGTGTAAATTTTTTAATTTTTTTATCGCGCGAGTAAATTATTATGGAACATCTCATTAAAAAAATGGAATTGAAGAGGTGGTGGAGAGATATATTAGTATTGTTTCTGACATATGCATGTGGAGCCCACAGTTATGTATGGGTTGCAGTTGTTGTATATTGGAACAATTGCTAAAACATTACTCACTTTAATCACCAAAATTTTCAATTTTTATAGGGCAAGTACTAAATTATTAAATTATTGCAAAAAAGAAAAAAGAGATGCAGGAAAATGTTAAGAATAAAATAGAGGAGAAAAAAAATTATCATATAACTCATCTAATGTCCAATTTTCATAAAAAAAGATTTAACAACTTCAATTACATCTCACTACTACATAAAAGGGCTTGGAGAGCTCACAAAAATCCACTTAGAAAGCAGTTATGTGAGCTCTCCAAGCGAAAACTATCTAAGCTGGATCCAGATTAGAAAGCGGTTGTAGAACCGCTGTAAAACGGAGCTTAGAGAGCGGTTATAAACCGCTCTCTAAGTGGTCACTTAGAAAACGGTTATGAACCGCTTTCTAAGCTGAAATCCATTTTTTTTTCTTGCACAGTGGTTAATAACCGCTATCCAAGCAATTTTTTTTTAAAATCCGTATTATATATATTCTATATTTAATATAATATATATTCTATATTCTATATTTTATATAATATATTCTATATTTTATATATTATATATTTTATATTATAAATTCTATTAAATTAATTTATATATATATACAATAATATAAATTCACAAAAATAAAATAATTAAAATAAACCAATTAATATTAAAACATGAACTTAAAACTAATTAAATGTATCATCATAAATTAAATAAAAGTTACATATATCGTCGAACCAAAATTTATACTAATCAATCTAAACTAAAAATCTATTATATAAATACCCGGTCCAATTTAATTTGAATTGTTCGAGTCTTGTATTTCCGTACGTATAAAGCGGGCGTACATAGACAAACTGCAAAATAAAAATGTAATTAGAAATATATATATATATATATATATATATATATTTATATTTATATTTAAATTAATAAATTGCCCCAACTAAATACTTACGTCGTCCGGAATCGTGGTTTTAGAAGCCTTCAAAATATCTTCAATGTAGTTACAAACAAAAGTGTCACAACTAAAACTATCTTTCTGTTTCGGCACCTATTGATTAATAATTACAGTTATAACACATGAATAAATATAATTTTTTTTTCAATATTAAAGTATATATATACCTTAATTTTTTTTCCACATAATGGTAGTAAATGCTCTTGATGTGTCGGCGGGAAGGCGACTCCGATACATCCTCATCACATTGTTATTATTATAATTAAAAAAATAAAAAATAAATTACATATGCATAATTCTAAAAATAAAATGATCTAATGATATTAAAATAATTAAAAAAAACATACCAGTCCATAAATTGCATAATTTCAGGACGATCAGAATGCAGTTTACCCGGAAGTGGGTCCATATAATATACCACTTGTGTACCCACGTTGACGGCGACCAAAACCCAATGTTTCCTGCATTTTAATAAGAATATTAAAAGTATATTTCATTTGCATATATATATTAATAAATAGTTTGATGACATGTTTGTTCTATGTACTTACCCCACATATACAGGCCACAAAATGAGATGATCTCTCCTAGCATATCTTTGCATATGTAGTGCAAACATCTCCATATCGTGGGCTTTGTTAGAACCTACGCAGGCAGTCACTTAGGGGGAGATTAAAGAATACTTCAAAATAGCCACATTATCTCTTGATAGATATACCTCCCCCAAGTATCTTCAATTAATGAAAATACTCATATTATTATTGTTGATATGGCGAACTTAACAGGTCGCCAGGACCCACCGGGATCCTGGAAGATGCGGAGGTCGCCCACATGGAGGTAACCTACTAGCGGAGCTCGCTCAGAGCTCGCCATTTATCCCTGGGATGGTCTCGCCGAGCTCCATCATCGCATAACGTCCGTGGGCCACACAAGGCACCAGAGCTCGCCATGGAGCTCGCCCAAATTGCCTAGACTCATCTCCGAAGCTCACCGACGAGCTCGCCTATCAGTCGAGTAGAACTCTGATGGTGTGCTCTTTTTCCCTCCGTCCGGTTTATCCACAAGGGTGGTTTACGGCGAGGTTTTTAATGAGGCCCATCTAGTCTAAGGCATAGTAGTAGGACGAGGCACAACATAGGTAGCAGTGTAAGGGACCAGGACGAGGGTTACGGACCCTCGTCAACACCGGAAGCCATATAGGCTCGTAAGGTGCCGTCTCACACTCACACACCTATAAATAAGGCCTCTCTTGTACTATTCAGACAATTCTGACGATTCTGAAAATCAATACTACTATTCTTGCGATATTTCTCTCTCTAAACTCTCCACTCTCCCTCCTCATATTTTACATCCAAGAACACAAATTCTTGGATTATTGTTTGGTAGGATTAACATGATGTAAATCCACATAAACAAACACTGTTAATAAATTCTATCAACAATTATATATAAAGAAAATTAAACCTCTAGAAGAATTAAATATGAAAAATCAATAAACACATACCTGAGATAAAAGGCAATGGTAGTGGCACTCAACCACCGGTCGTTGACTACTTCCATAACATTATCCACACGAATATAGTCTTCCCAACCACTTACATGAAAGTAAGTAGGAAAAGAAACTATAACACCTTCAGAATAAGCGAGGGACGATATCCGTGTGCACACCGTAGACATTAGATCGTCACTGTGATCTACGTCTCCTTGCAAAGGATAATCTAGCCGTCGTATGGACACTGCAGCAGGAGTCTCACTCGGTCCTTTCCTCTGAATAGGCATTGTAGCACGAGGCTCCCTCGTCTTTTGGGGAGTCCGTAATTTCTACAATCAATTTGTAATTGGTTAGTTTAACAAAAATGAGAGAAAATTTAATAACATATATTTTACCTTCTGAGTTAATGAGACTAAGTGACTAGGCCATTCCCGACAGTAGTCACCTCATCATTTGGTCTAGGCACTGGGGAATCGCCCTCTCCCTCAACAGCCAACACAATAGTGACCCTCTCACATCCAGGAGTGATAGAACAACCATGAATCACTCCGCTGGAGCTGCTGTGTAATGTCCCTGTGGCCACCAATCGTGTATGATGCTCCAAATATAAATAGCACGTGATCGATGTCTGTTCCCATAAAAATATAGAGTGATTAATATTTTTTAAAAATTTCGACAGAGTTTCGTTTATATTTATCAAACTTCCAATTAATCAAGTACATTAAACAACCAAATCATATTCATCCACATCAACTACAACAAACAAACAACAAATTTCTCATCCACACCAACAATATACAACAAACAACCAACAATATACCTGGGGGATGTTTTGAGGTGGAGAAGGCGCATCAGCAGAATACATCGTCGGACAACTGTCCTGATGGCTTGCTACATTACTCAACAACGACCCTTGATTATGTAGTTGAGATAACATCTCTACTTGTCTAGCCAGTGAAGCAACCTGTTGTGCAAGTAGAGAAACTTCACTCCGAGGTGCCGTCGTCAATGTTGTATTCCTCACCCCAAATCATGTGCCCAGCATGCGGCCGGGATGCTCCTGACGACCATAAGCCCGAGCAAGTAGATCATTGAGACCGATCATCTGGAGTTCTTCGGGCGTCATATTTTGAGATAGACGGTTCTGAAGTATATAATTTGTGTCAAATAATATAATATAGTTTGTAATTCAAAAAAACAATAAATTGATATAAGATTACCCCTTCTTCTATAACTCGCTGTGCACGAGGATCTGGAACTCTCCCATCTGGAGTCTGTCGGGTAGTCTCAAATAACTCAAATCGGTTAATGATAGGGTCAGTCTCCCCAGCTTTCCTCTTTTCTTCCTTCTGCAGGAGTGACGAAATGTGTTTTGTGTTAGATATATTAAATATAAATAGTAATAAGATCCAGTAGTAATTGACTCACCATTTCTTCTCTTATACGTGCATAGCCTTTGGAAGATCCTCGATATCGTGCCTCCATCGACTTGGCATACTCAGTATTTCGGCGACTTCTTGCCTAAATTGTCATAGAAATACACTAAATAAATTAATATCGTGCATCAGAAATAAATAAACTGATATTGATTATTTTTACCTTAAAATCTTCAGCCGTCGATAATCTAACGAATTCTTCCCAATACGGGGCTACCATAGGATTACCAAGGTGATCCAGTGGAGGTGTAGAGAGGTAGGTACCAGTCTCAGGGTTTTTACTGGTTTTTCTCAACTGAGCCCGGAAATTCTTCGCCAAATCCCACCTTTTTGCAGTATTTGTGTCTTCTTACTGGGTTCTAGACCAGAAAATGTTTGTTGTAAACATATAAACAATATAAATTCAATAAGTTCATAAGTATATAAGATTTAATATATTTCATAAGTTCAATGAATATAAATATAAAACTTACATGTAGCTCTTCCCATATAGACTCCTTTATATGATTAAGTGGTGGCTACGCCAATCATTAGCTGGCAGAACAATCGGGACACATCTTCGAACTGCTTACCCAAGGTAGTGCGACAGCAGCGAACTCTCCTTTCCTATGGGCTGCCCGTACTCATTAAATTGAAGCTACAATGACATAATATTATTAGGTTAAACAATCAATAACATATTATAATAAATTCAACTGTTTTATGATAATGAAATACCTCCACTGTCTTTCCTTTCGCCCGCTGTCTCTTCAAAGTACTCATTGTAACTACACCCCTCGCACGTTTTTCTCCAAAACTGGTACTCGTGGGATGATCAGTCTCATCTCCACCCCTTTCAGGTGGGCACTTATCTCCACCGAGATCTCTTAAATAGACATGATAATCTCCACCCATGTCATCATCAGGCAGAGGCAAAGACATGATCCTGTACAATAGAAAAAATCACATTCAATATAGTAAATGAATTATAACATTGAATAAAAAAAATGAAGTCGCATTCAATATAGTAAATGAATACAGTAAATAAATTATAACATCTTACATTTCTTTTTAGCACGTGTTTTTCTTTTTCATTTTGTAGTTAACTTTTCTCGTTCATGTCAATGAATATTAACAAGATCTGGGTTGCCATATTCATCCCCTTCTCTGAACACTCTCTTGTACGGGGGCGATAGTCAGGATCATCGAAAGAGGGACCAAAAATAGAGAAGTTCTAAAAAGGATCATCAATTGTGTCAACATCTTCATCGACGTGGTCGCTGACCTGGTAACTATCACTAAACTTGTTCGACAGAACCACAATCGACCATTTCTTGTTAACTGGGTCGGGGACATAGAAAATTTATTGAGCTTGACATGCCATTATAAAAGAGTCATCTTTGTATCCCACATTTTTCAAATCAACGCGTACGAACCCAAAATTATCAACTTGGACCCCATTAGGAATCCTCACCCAACTACAATCGAAAATGGGTTCACGGTGGCCAACATAGTCGAGTACCCAAATATTGACAATCTGTCCAAAGTAAGTAGTAATCGACTGATCCCCTGCATTTGCTTTGATGGACACCCCACTATTCTGCATTGTACTCGTGGCATCATGATCTCTGGTATAAAATGTATATCCATTAATAAGATAACACTTATATGAATACACATGTCTATCAGGCATTCTGGACAACCACTTAACTCTTTCTTTCACTGATTCCTTATCCCGTGACAGACAATTTGTAACATAATCATTGAACCACTTACCAAATGTCCGGTTATGCTCAGCTTCCATCCACGATCTATCTCTGAAGGGAAATGTCTCAGAAAGTACTTGCATGTGAAGATCAATAAAAGGAAGCACGTCAACTGTGTTGTGAAGTACGTATAAGTGCATCCATGTTAGTTCCTCAATAATAACAGTTACCGGTTCACCACCAGTAACACCTTCACCTTCAGTCCTATTGGTGTGTCGAGTAATTGGAAGTCCAATTGCATCGACATTCGGTATAAACTCGGACCAGTACTCGACTGCTTCTTCCACTAAGTAGCGTTCTACAATGCATCCCTCTGGCCGATACATGTTCTTCACATATCCTTTCAGTACTTTCATGTATCTTTCCACACCATACATCCATCGCATACGGGCAGGATCACACATTCTTGTCTCATGAACCAAATGAATGGTTAAGTGAACCATTATATTAAAGAATGATGGAGGAAAATACATCTCAAGCTCACAAAGCATCCCCACAATCTGTCTCTGGAAGCCACTCAAAGTCTAGGATCAATGACTTTTCTACTCATTGCCTTGAAGAACCAACACAATTTTTTTATGGTTATGCGCACATTTTCAGGCAAGATAGAACAAATGGCAATCGGTAAGAAGTTCTCCATTATCACATGATAGTCATGCGATTTCAAATTCATCAATCTGACGCCATCATCTGATACAAGTCTCTGTATGTTGGACGAATATCCCTCTGGTACTCTCACATTCTTCTGTGTTTCAAGAAACACTTTTCTCTCATTCTTGGACAATGTGTGTGCAGCAGGAGGTAAGTACGGTGCTCGTCCTTCTTTCTGTCCCTGAGGTGCCAATTCTACTCTAATCCCCATCTCTTGCATATCCATCCTTGCATTGTAACCATCCTTGGACTTCTTATCAGCTAATAGAGTATTGAGCAAGCTGGCACAAACGTTATTCTGAGTGTGCATAAGATCAATGAAGTGTCTAACATACAACTCTTTCCAATAGGGCAGTTGAAAGAAAATTGATTCTTTCTTCCAACCACAAGTGGGGACACTCTTTGCAAAAAAAAATTATGTACTGTTTGTCGACCTTCTTCATCTCACTCAACACATCTGAACCTGACAACAAACGTGGTGCATCACATTCCTCAACTTTGCCATTAAATTCAACGGTCATTGTTCTGTACTTATGTGTTGGCTCTAACCACCTCCTGTGTCCCATATAGACATACTTCTTACAATAAGTCAATCGAATGTGATCAGTGTTGGTGGTACAACAAGGACATGCATCTCGTCCCTTCACACTATATCCAGATAGATTCCCATAAGCGGGAAAGTCATTGATTGTTCCAAACAACATGGCCTTCAACTTGAAACTCTCCTCTCCACAAGCATCATAAACATTGACACCCTTATCCCACAGCAGCTTCAAGTCTTCTTTCAAAGGAGCTAGATATACATTTATGTCATTACCAGGTTGTTTGGGTCCTGATATCAACATAGATAACATCATATAAATACGCTTCATGCACAACGATGGTGAAAGATTATAAACCATCAGAATCACTGGCCATGTACTGTGGTTGGTACTTTGAATACCAAAGGGATTCATTCCGTCTGTGGAGAGTGCAAGACGCAAGTGTCATGGCTCGTTGCCAAATTCTGGATGCCTCATATCGAATGCCTTCCACTGTGGTGAATCAGCCGGATGTCTTAGCAATCCATCCTTGATTCTATCATCATGATGCTAAGTCAAATGTCTAGCATCCACTGTGCTACTGTACATTCTCCTAAATCTTGGTATTATTGGGAAATACCACATCACCTTTGCATGAGATTTATTTTTGGTATATTGCTTCTGCCCACACTTGGGACACATGTTGGTCCCAAATAAATAGAGACAGGTGTATGGGGGGGAATACACCTGTAAGTTCAGATTTTTCAGAAATCAATTTATCAGTGAACTTTTAAAGGCACAGGTTACTTTTAGAGCATCAGCGGACTTGAAGGTCCCCTGATAAGTAGCCTGACAGTTTGATCAATGAAAGAGTTTGTGCAGCGGATTATTTTAAACACTTGAAATAATTAACACACACAAAAGCACAGGAGACACAGGGATTTATAGTGGTTCGGAGTTCAACTCTCCTACATCCACTTTTCCTGATTTAACAGGAGAATTCCTTAACCACAGGAATTCCTTGTTTTAGAGTGCCAAGGTGCACTGACCAAGAATATCTCCTCTTGATCTCTAGGATTTTCACTGAGTCCTAGTCCTCTCAGATTTCAGACTGAGACACTCCTCAGCTTACTTTCTTACCACTCACAACCTTGAACCTTACTTGGTTTAAGGGTTTGAGTTTTTCCAACTAAGGTTGAGATAATCCTTTACAATGAGAATCAATATCTAGATAGGGTTATCTCAGTAGGCTTCTAAGATATTACAATGTAAGCATAAATACAAGATTGAATTCTAATCAATGTAAGCACTTGGGAAACTAGAGTGATTTTCGAGTGCTTGAGCTTTTCAGTTTTTCAGTTGAGCTTGGTAGTTTCCCGTACTTGACTTCTTCTAGAACTCTTGTATTTATAGACTTAAATTTGAAATACTATCCGTTTGAGAGATAGTTTCAAATTTAAGCTATTTTGGTGTACCAACGTTCCTTAATATTTTCTTCAGATTATGGATGGTCAAATCTGTGAACATATAGTAGTCCAACGTTCCAAAGATCTTATTCAGATTTTTTGGGTAGTCAACTCTCAAGCATTTAATGGTTGATGGCTCATTAAATGCCTGCTTAGAGTTAATGCAGTCGCCTTTGAAAACTGTGTCATCCTAGGTTGTTGGTTGCTGTTGGGAAATCTCTTATGTTTTGATGCCATTAAAACCAAATGATCT
>JAPKLY010000088.1:834167-963163 GCA_026898435.1 Prunella vulgaris | reverse complement strand
GCTGTTTTCAAAACAAGAAGACTCAAAGTCTTCTTTAGGGACCAACAGTTGCTTCTGAACTTGGTACTGACAGGACAGTCTTTATGTCAGATCCGTACATAGGTGGCAGCTTCTTATTGGCCTGTCTTTAATAGTTCCTCAGTCCAGTCTAACGGTTGCATTGAAGTCCTCTGTCTTTTCATCAGGTGCCTTGGAACATTCTCTTTGCTGCATTAAACACTTCATTTATGTGTTGGCTGCTTCCTTATTAAATGTTGAGAGCATTTAATACATCAGGTTACTTGTCTTCAGGGGAGTCCTTTCAGGCTATTTAGACTTAGTCTTCTGGGGTGTATTCTTCAGACAGTGGGTGTATCTACTAATCCTTCATCAGGCTAGTTTAAGATACATCAGATCAGTTTTAAGCATAAGTGGCCTGTAAAAAAATAAACTTTTATTCTAAGGTTTTTGTTATAGCCTTTTAATACTTTGGGCTATTTTTCTAAGTCTTATTCATACAACAAGATATCAGGGGAGTCTTTGGGATTTCATCAAAACATTTTCTAAGTCATTTTCCAACAATTTCCCCCTTTCTGATAAGATCAAAGACTTATCCTGACTTAACATTTTATCAGAAGACTTTTACTTAGCAAGAATTTAAAACTTTCAGAATTTCCCCCTGACTAAGTACCTGCAGGTTAGTTAAGCAAAATATAGCAAGGTGCATAGGCCTAGCAGATAATGAGATATTATCTTGGGCTCAAAAGATAGAAATTTTCATTTATGACCAAAGTGATTACAGTTTACATGAATCTACTGTAATCAATAGACTATCCTGCCCAAAATAAAACAAAAACAAATCAACCATCTTTCTTCTGCTCCCTTCATCAGCTTACTTTGCTTCACAGGCACCCAAAGGTTGGCTCCAGCCCATACTGGGCAAATACTCTTTTCTTCAGTTCCATCTTTCCTTCCATCACCTCCCTGCTGTGTCCCCTTAACCCAAGCTGATCACAGACCAGCAGCCACTCATTCAGGATATCTTGCATCTTGACTTCTCCACTGGCATCAATGGGAGGCATGAAGAGGATTGGGCCAGGGGCTTTGAAAGGGTCACCTCCACTGTGCTCCTCCCATGCATTCAGAATCCTGGGATATGTAACAGGACAGTTTTCCACCATTTTCTGATGAAAGACTTCATCAGCTTCCACTCCACCAAACTCTCCTGTGACATAGAAGGAGTACACAAACTCCCTCTTGGCTTCCTCCCAGGAGTCATTAATCTCCTTAGGAACCCACGGATCTATGTGAGGATACATTGCAATGGGATCACTAGCCTGAGCCTGACTTCTCTTAGCTTTCAACCTCCAGTAAGAGTTTCTGGGCTTCCTTGTTGGTGGGGGCTTTATCACTTGGCCACTCTCAATCAATCTCTGCTTCTCCTCCATCTTTTCCAGATTGTATTGATCAAGAGTCTTCCCTTCCTTAACTGCCTGGGCCAATGGGCTGAGTGATGGTGGCCTGAACAAGTCCTCAGTGGACTGGACTTTCTTGGGTGGACTTGGTGCTAGGGAAGCAATAGGATTGGGATTTTCAACTGGAAGCTCCCTGACTTCCTCTTCTCCCTGATCAACTAACCTTCTTCTTTTAGTGCCTTGTTCCTCAGAACTGCTCCCCTTTCTCTGCTCATTTCTCTGCCTCTTTTCCCTTAGGATTTGATCTTTTGCCTTAGAGAGTTTGGTCTCTCTACTAGTATCAGCCTTGCCCTTCCTCTTCTCACCAACAGTTGCTTGCTCTCTGTCTTTCATAAGGGTGTCAATCTCCTGCCTGACACCTGCTACAACTTTCTCAGAGTCAGGCTTCTTTCCCACTGATTGGCCACCAAGTGGCCTAACCCTTTTTCCTTCCCCATTCTTGCTAAATCTGTCAGAGAGTTCAGCAAGAGCAATCGAATGCTTGGCAGTGTCCTTCTCCACCACTCGCTGGTGAGTGAGACAGTCCTCCGTTTCCTCATTCAGAGCCTTCAAATGATAAGCAGCGTTTATACCAAAATCAGTAAAAGGCTGCAACTTTTCTTCAATGATTAGGTTCGTGGCTGCCTGAGTGGGGAGAACTGAGAGTGCCTGCCTCACTTGGACTTCTGTTTCTGCCTTCAGGGCTTCTTCCCTCTGTCTGATATACCCATCCATTTTCTCCATCAGGCCAGTTGCCATGGCAGTGATGGTAGCTTGCATAAGTCTTTCCCTTTCCTCCAGGTTCTCCTGCCTGATAGCCACAATATCCTGTGTATGAGCCTGTCTCTCCTGCTCTACACTGGCTTTTAGTTCCCTGACTTCTTGTGAAAGCTTCATCTCCATTCTGTCCACATTGCTTGACAGGTTAGTGATAAGTGTAAGATTGGTGTCTTGTACCTGATCAAGATGTTCATCCAATACAGCAGCTTCTATGGATTGTTCCTCCATCAAGATTTCAAGATTTCCTATCTTATCTGTCAGACTTGCCAGTTCCTTTCCCTCTGACTTGGGCTCCCCAGGGGTCTGAACAATAGCCTAAATCACCCCTTCTATCTGAGTCACTCGTGTCTCATTAAGAGAGGGCACCAACTCAGTTTGAGTCCCCTGAGACTCAGGTTGCTTCTCACTCTCCTTTCCTTTAGTGACCTGAGGATCACTACCCTGTCCTGCACTAGCCTGGGTCATCTCCTGATGCCCACCAGTCTGGCCTTCTTCAGTAGGGTTGAGTTTTTTATCATTACCATCTTTTCTCTGATCATCAGTGGACTTCTCTTTTGGCCCTTCTAACAAACTTGCTTCCTCCAGCTTCTTGGCTACCAACTTACCAAACTCCCATTCCTGCAACAGCACACTAACCTTTCTTACTTGAGCAAACTCAAGTACTTCATTTTCCTTCTTTCTCCAGAAACCTTCACCTTGTCCTCTGACAGCTTCCAAAAGCTCATATAAATAGGCATCCTTGAGCTTCACAAGTAGCCTCACCCTCTCAAACATCTCCTTGAGGGTGGGATGAGAGGTCAAGGCAGGGTATAATTGCTCTATATCATAGCAAGCCTCATCCTTTAGAGAGTCCAAGTAAGTATACTGGACCTCCTCCTCATCAGCTACTTCTAGTGAAGGCAGACCTTCACTAGCCTAAGTGACAGTGGGTTGTTCTTTGGCTACACTTTCAGGCTTTTGGGAGCCTTCAGTGGGGTTTGTTGTTGTGGACTCAGTGGGTGTAGTTTTGGGTTTCTCAGAGGACTTTTGAGAGTCCTCTGAGACTTCCTGACCTCCTCTTTCTTCTTCTGTCTCCTCAGAGCTTTCATCAGCAGACTCCTCTGATTCTTCCTCCTCATCAGCTTCCACTTCCTCCTGCCCTTCCTCAATCCCCTTGAGGGCAGTAGTGGCAAGTAAATGAATAGGGGACTTCAACCCCTCATCTTCTTCTTCAGTAGACTTCTCAGCTAATGAATGGGTGTTGGAAGTCTCAGAACTGCTGCTAATGGCCCTGCTTTCAAAGAATGCTTTCTTTACCAATCTCTTCTTCTTCTTCTCCATCTCCTATTCCTTGTGGGATCTCATCTTTTCATTGGGCTTTAGAGCCCTTTTCTTCAGGTTCAGTGGTGGACTTTCCTCTTCAGCTTCTGCAGGGACTTTGGCCTGCTCCCTCCTTGCTTCACCAGTTGGTGCCACTACTTTCATCTTTTCTAATAATTTCTCAGAGTTAAACAGGATCTTGGCTTTGTTCCAAGATCTTGTGTCAGAGAAGTTGTACTTTAGATTCAATGCCTCAATAATGAGAGACACTCTTAAGGCATAGCACAGCTTGTGCTCAATCAACAGCCTGCCTCTTACCTCCTTCATTTTGCTCTTCTCTTCCCTGAGGTTAGTGATGAAAAACTGGTGCTAGTTGAACTTTACTCTGTCAGTGGTGTCAAGAATTGCTGCCATTAACCTGAGCTTGATCTTGCTTACTTGTTCTATGCTTCCCTGGTTTGCCAGAATACATTTCCCAACAATCTCTGCTAAAATCTCAAATTTTGGTTTTAGCAGCTTCTTGTGAAAGGTGGTAACATACTGCTCCTTCTTCCTGGTTATAGTGTCTAAAAACTTTTTCTCCTCACCAAGCTTGTATGTTGCTGGGTCCAAACCCTCATTTGGCAGCCCAAAGATGTCATGTAGATCCTCCTGCCTCAATGTGTACTTATGTTTTTTCTGCACAGCTTCTAGGACTTCTCTCCCCTTCTTGTCCACCTTCTTCTCACTTTTCTCCATCATAATGAAGGATCTTATGGAAGTGATGCTTTTCTCCATACCCACAAAGAACTCAAGCACCTGCCTATCATAGCATTTCTCTGGCCCTTTTGAAAGAAATCTGTACAACCCAGCATTTCTGACCATCTCAAGAGCTCTTCTTATATGGTATAGATCAGGGTCAGAAAGGACTTTTAGATGATTGAAGCATACTATTGGTTCATACCAAAAGTTTTTGTTGTTGGCCAGTTCTTTGTAGTCTACGTAGATTTGAGACATGGTGTGTGAAAGAATTGGGAATGTGTTTAGGGGAAGGTTTGTAGGGTTAAGAGTATGAGATGGTAAGGCTCGCAAGGTTTGATAGTAGTGAAATCGTGTGTAAAAACTACTAAGTGTGGAGGTTATTTATATTGATATTCAAGGGTGGAGGTTAAACAAGAAGGATTTCATCTACGGTTAAGAGTGAGGCGATGATTTGGAAGATAAAGTGATTTAACTTCCCAAGTAATTTGTAATTATTACCAGATTTGGAAAGTGGGTTTGATTAAGATCAACGGTTGAGATTGAAGAGGATGGCACTTAAAAGTGGGGTTTTTCAATCTTGATTTTTACATGTGCTTAATAGGTAGTTTGGGGGAGTTTATATTGAGATGGTAGGATTGGTTTTGGATAGTGTTTTGCATGATTATATTTAGATTTGTGCTTTAATTGCTTAACAAATGTCATATTCATCAATCTTTTCCAAACTTTTAGGATTTACAATCCAAAAAAGTTTGGGGGGGTGTGATCATTCTTCATATGGGCTATTTGATATTGATTGATGATGTTTGTGGTGTTTAAAAATTGTTTGAAGTGGTGTAGGAAAATTAAATTCGGAAATGTTGAAAAAAGGCACTGACCGAGAGGTTGGCTCATGGTGTCCGAGCAGTGGCCTTAGGCTGTCCGGGCGGAGGTGGTCACGTGACCGAGCGCAGCACCCAAGGTGAGTCATCTTGACCATTTTTCTTGTTTTGACCACACTTCCTTCCTACACCATTGTACATCATTTTCCACACACAAACACATATATTTTACACCACATTTTTGCACACACACTCTTCCAAAACACACGAGAAGAGGAGAGGAAAATTCTTGGAAATCAAGCTCTACATTTCTACTCTTCACTTCCTTTCATAGGTATGTTTTCTATACTCCCTTCTTACTTATGCTTGATACTTGCTTCTTTTTCCTCATGTTAGTTTCTTCTTTTGTAGATTGCTATTTTGAGCTTATGTGTTGATTCTTGTTGTTTTGTGCTTTGATTGGTGCATTGCATGATCTTTTATTCACTCTTTGCCAAACTTTTTAGACCCTTGGTCCAAAAAAGTTTGGGGGGGTGTCTTGGTTTCGCAAATCTCATTGCAATGCTATGTTTAGGATGATTCTAGTGCTTTTGTGATGTTTTTAGACCATATGCTTATATTGATGCCTTGTTTTTGCTTGTTGATTTTTGCCATTGTTGCTTGTTTTGAGTAGTGTGGCATGAGATATGTTTATTATTGTGTGGATGAGTTGAAGTTCATGTTGGATGTAGTGGAGTTATGGCTTGATTCTTATCTTGTCTTTTGTGCTATGAATTTGATGATACTTGAGATTTTGATGATATGAGCATTTTTTATATGAGATGAGTCATGATCACCCTATACCCGTGAGGTTTTGAGCCATTTATGCCTGTTTCAATCTTGAACGGATGATATTCGTTGATGTGAGTTCCACACATGTGCATTATACTCTAGAACTTGGCTTTGGTCTTGTTTGAGGCTACATTAGACATTGATTTCACATGATATGATTTGAGACATTTATTTGATCTACATTGAGTCACTTTGCCCTATGAGCCTACCTTGATATTGATATCCATTGCTTACCATTTTGTGCCTTTATACCTTTCTTTTGGCTAACCACACTTTAAGCCATTTTCCTTCCTTTTTGGAACTCTCTTGTCCTTATGATTAGTAGAGTGAAAAGAAGGAAGAAAAATTGGTGATATGATGAAGAACATGGGGGCCTAAAGTGGAAGATATGAAGAATTTTATTCATGGATTGAAATTTTTTGAAAAAAAGGCAAGTGCTAGCAAAGTATGAGAAAAAGTTGACTTTTGTTGAAAATATGGTCAAGTTGATCTTTGTTGTGAATATGGCTATTAGTTGCAAAGAAAGGGAAGAATGATCTTGAAAGTGTGATATTAAAAGAGCATGAAGAGTATGTGCAACATTGCATGAAGATTTGGATGACTATTACTTGATTCCTTCTATACTTTACTAATCATACGTAGTCACACTTATCCATATCTATCCTTCCCTACCAAAGAGCCTACATTACAACCTTATGAAAGTCCTCATTGATATGTGAATGATTTGTCATTTCAAGTGGTGGAGAATTTGAGACTTGAGCCAAGCTTATGGTAGTATTTGTATCATCGTGTGAAGATTGAGAGAACCTCAAACACTTGAGAGATGAGTTATACACTTCTATGTGAGGATCATGACTTGTTGATTTGATAATTTTTTCATTGATTCGATTTTGATTGTTGATTTGATGAAATTGCATTTTAGACTTGTTTGATATTTAGCTATGATTCTATGGCATTTGATCTTGTGCTTGATGCTTCATACATACAATTATTCCCCTATCTTATCGCTTCGTTGCTCGAGGACGAGCAACAATCTAGTTTGGGGGTGTGATTAGGGTCATAATTGCATATTTTTGCATCCATTTCTATATGGTTTTGATGTGCGTATGTTCATATTTGACCCTAATATGGTATAAATTGTGCTATTAACCCTTTTTGGCTAGAAAGTTGTGATTGTAGGTGAAAACGAGCAAAATAAGGAAAAAACGAGCAAGATCGAGAAAAGTCCAAATTTTGGAGTTGAGAAAAATGAAGAAATTACTGTCCTATGTTGAAGAGCTTGAAGAGAGGGTCGCAATGCAAAAAGAATCGAGTCAATCGGAGTTCTAGAGCTCAAGATATGACAAAAACAAGGAAGTCACGCATCGACCGAGACTAAGGCCTTGGGCGACAAACGTTCCTACTTCGGAAGACAGGCCTCACGCGACCAACATCCCTGGAAAGACAGGCATTTGTCGAGTGGAGTGTCGACCAAGCTCAGGCGGCAGTTGCTCAAGTCTTGGACGATAAAAGTGTCATCTGTCGACCAAGCTGTCGCCCAAGTGGTCGACAGACCTACAGCTCTTAGGCGACAGCAGCTCAGATTACTCGAATTTTCAGGGCTATTTTCGTATTTTTGCGCGTTTAATGAAGGGAACTTTGGACTAAACATTGTGGGCACTATAAATACTCAAGGATCAGATTCCCCAAGGGATATTCATCATTAGTTAGTTCTTAGATTAGTTTAGAGAGAGAATTAGGTAGTTACTTAGTGGGTTCTTAGTTAGATTCAATCTTCTTTCTACCATAACTTTTGATTTAGCCATTAGATCTTTAATCCATTTTTTCCATTGTAATCTCCATTGAATTTCCTACGTTTTTACGGTTCAATTTCTTATTTCAAGTTTTGGATCAAGACTTAGCAATTTGGAGGTTTGTAACTTGCATTCAATTCATCTTCTTATGGTAAGAATTCCTTTAATTCTCTTGTTCTAGTTAATGATCATGATGTTTACATTCTTAATTGCAGTAGTTAGATTCAAATTAGCCATGGGCTAATCCCTATGTGTGTTAGTGTATGACTCTTATGGATTAGTATGGTGTTTATGTTGATCTTATGAATGCTTGAGATATTGTATGATCAATTCTCTATTATAATGGTTTGTATTAATGCTTATATGCACAATTGATTGTGTGGGCCACTAGGATTTAGTCTCATACGAGAGTTGGGCTAGTTTCCTTAAATATTCTTGTATTAGGACATTGCATACTAAGTGTTTGTTAAAATTCCTAAGATAGTGAGAATTACCTTAGTGAATTGGAAAGACAATTAGAGGCTCTAATGTGTTATTAGGGAGACCTTTGCATGTTTGAGTGGCTTGCCCATTGATTGTGCAATAACTAATGCATGAGTAAGTGATACTTCACCACATGAAACATAGGATAGTACACTAATACACCTCTCACACAACTTGCTCACTTTGCAACCCAAGGTGATAGGTAGTTTACTTGTTTGACGCACTTGTAGACATAGATACCAACTCCCCTTTAATTGCTTTGTGTTTTCGAATTGAGAACAATAATCTTACCTTTCAATCCGCCCTCTTCTTTGGGTTCGATATAAAATAAACTTGGTTAAGCTTGCCATTGCAATAACGATCGTGTACACTTGCACGTAGACACCTTTTGGCTAAACAATTGTCCTGATGATTCACCAACACTGGATGACCACCACTCATCATTTCCTATAAATAATAATGGTGTTCAACCTTATAATCCAAATGATCCAGGTATGTATGAAAATAAAACTTCACTTTTTTTTACATTTTTATTATCATTATTAATAATTTCATTTATTTTATTTTTTAATTTTTGTGATGTATTTTTATCATTTCATTATAATAATCATTACATATGTATTGAAGACTTGGAAGATGAAGGTGATTCTTCAGTTGATAACATACAATATTACATCATAAAATTTGTATGAGATTAAAAGATGACGAAGAATGAAACAATTTTGCTTGTGTGTGAGATGCGATGTTGTTGGTCTATGATACAATGGAAATGGATTTTGACACTATTTATATACATAGAAGCGTGCAGTTTGATCACTTGGAATAATTAAGAATCATTCATTTAATTTGCGTAGGTAATAAAATAAATTTGCATGGGACATAATAATGAATTAATCAAACCTCTGTTAAAGAGACTTTTGAATTTTTTTAGTCAATTAGGCAACCACTTTTCGTTTAATTTTTCAATGCAAGTGACATGGTAATTATGCATCTATTAATTGCAGATTAATTATAAATGATACATTTTCAAAATCACATGTTTTTTTTAATTTCAGTCACTTTTTAAAATTTAATTTTAATCAAATTTTGCAACCTAAGAAAAAATCAAATTAAATCGACTCAAAATCTTAGTGGGACTAATTATAAAAGTGTAAAAAATTATCTATACTTTCAACTAAATCATGACATGAGGACATATATGATCATTATAGTTCTATTTTGTGCATTGTACTTGATTTACACATTTCATGCACAGAAAATTAAAAACAAGTTTAAACTCAGAATCTAATTCATATCAAATTTTATTTTTTATTTTCAGAGTATTGGGATATTGGTGATCCAACTTATAAATGTCAATATTGTGGTACATTCTTTTGGTACGAAGAAAGATTGGAATCTCTTTTCAACTCAAATAATCCAAAATACTCTTCGTGTTGCATGCAAGACAAAATTCAACTTCCTCCAATGAAAGAACTTCCTCAATTTTTGCATGACTTACTACATGGAAGCTCAGGGAAAAGCAAACACTTCATAAAAAATATCTGGTCATACAATAACATGTTTTTATTTACATCAATGGGTGGAAAAATAGACTCTAGGCCAAACCAGTCAAGTGGTCCACCCACTTTTAGATTATATGGACAAAATTATCATCTTATGGGTAGTCTTTTGTCGGCCGAAGGATCAACTCCTAAGTTTGCTCAGCTATATATCTACGATACTGAGAATGAGATCGAGATCGAGAATCGAATCAAAAGTGTCAGGTTAGATAATTTTGTTAGCAATATTTGTATTATCCTAAATTTTTTTCTTAATAATATATTATAATTTCTCTTTATATGTTTTTTTTATTAATTATTTCTTAATGTATATTAGGAAAGAAGATAATATTAATACACTTCATGCTGAAATTGTGGCTGGTCTAAAAGAGATGCTAGATGAACACAATATTTTGGTTAAATCGTTCAGAATGGCAAGAGAAAAATTGGTTGAAGATGAACTGACAAATGTAAGATTGAGATTGATTGGTAGACGAGGAGGAGATGCACGCAGATATAATCTTCCATCCGCTTCGGAAGTTGATGTGTGAGAATAGGTATATGATCACCATTGATTTGGTGATGAAGAAAAATCTCTCATATATACAATTCTTTTACATGAGTAGGATCAAGATATAAAGAAAACAAAATCAAAGGCACAATTACAAGGATTACAAAAGATACAAAATATCAAGGCACAATTACAGGGATTACAAAAGATACAGAATATCAATTAGTGCTTGGTCAACTCTTTCCTTTAATATTCCCCGTCAAGCATTGCGTAGGATTCAAGCAAACGCAAAGCTTGGACTGCAAGAATTCAAAGGCTGGACGAGGGAGGCTTTTGGTGAATATGTCAGTGATCTGAAGATTAGTTAGCACGAACTGTGTTTGCAACCTCCCCGATGAAACAAGTTCTCAAACAAAGTGACAGTCGATGTCAATATGTTTAGCCCGTTTGTGAGCAACAAGGTTTTGGATAAGAAAAATGGCACTCTTGTCGTCACATAGGATTAAAGGACAACTCGTAGACGACTGATGAAGCTCACTTAATAAATTAGTAAGCCTGATAACCTCTGATGCAGTGTTAGCCAACGCCCTGTACTCAGACTCACAACTCGATCGAGCCACAGTGGGTTGCTTCTTAGCACTCCAAGATACAAGATTACCACCCAGAAAAATGGAATAACCATAGGTCGAACGACGGGTCTCTACACATCGAGCCAATCAGCATCAAAATACCCCACAACAGACTTCTCGGGATGATAAGCGAAGGATAGACAATAATGTATAGTACCCTTCACATAACAAAGGATGTGCTTCACTGCCGAAAAATGATCCTCGGTGGGAGAGTGTAAAAATTGACTAACAGAGTTAACGACATAGGATAGATCAGGCCGTGTAATAGTCAAGTATTTTAGCGCTCCTACCAAAGAGCGGTATAATGTCGGGTTATTAAATGACGAACCAGAGCTAAATAATGACTCACCAGCCACCAGAGGAGTAGAAACGGGCTTGCTATCCAATAAATCGGCACGCTCCAAAATATCCCTGGCATACTTAGCCTGGCCAACAAATAGGCCATCCACAGTGTAGGAGATTTCGAGCCCCAAAAAGTAATTCAACTTACCCAAATCCTTGATAGCAAATTCGGAATGGGGTCGCTGAATAAACCGATGCAACATATCCTGATCATTGCCTGTAATGATGATGTCGTCCACATATAGAAGAAGATAAAGAACTGAAGAACCCTGAAAAAGGCAAAACAGTGAAGAATCGGATTGTGTCTTGTGAAAACCCAAGGACAACAGATAGGTGCTAAACCTTTGAAACCAGGCCAAAAGCGCCTGTCGAAGACCGTAGAGCGCCTTCTTAAGACGACACACATGATTCGGGTAACACGGATCAACAAAACCAAGAGGTTGAGACATGAAGACAGGAGATGTGAGCACACCATTCAAAACAGCATTCTTCACATCTAACTGATGAAGAGGCCACCTGTGATGAACTGAAAGGGCGAGTATAGTACGGACAGTGGCAGCTTTGACAACAGGACTAAAAGTGTGATGAAAATCAGCACCAGGAACCTGTGTGAACCCCTGTGCTACAAGACGAGCTTTATGCCGCTCGATAGAACCATCTGAATGATATTTGGTACGAAACACCCATTTAGAACCGACAATATTAGTGTTGGGAGGTGGAGGCACCAAGTCCCATGTCTGATTTGATTTCAAGGCATCAATTTTCTCTTGCATAGCACTAAGCCAATGTGGAAACTTAGAAGCAGACTTAAACCCTCGGGGTTCAGAAGCAACAAGAAGAGCGGAAAGTAAAGCAGTTGAAGTAATATCAATAGAATATCTCAGTTTGAAGATACCTCCAAGTGCTCGTGTGATCATTAGATGTGTAGGTGCAGGCGTAGAAGGACCTGGTGAAGGTGGTGCAGGAGGGACTGCAGCAGGAGACACTGGGTCAGAGGTAACCGGTTGATGAGCAGGAGAAGAGTCATCTGATAACTCTGGCTCGAGATGGAGATGACATGAAGCTGGAGATGAGGACTGAATATGTCCAGGATCGTTAGAGGCCAACGGTATAGACGACGAGCTAAGATCCAGAAAGCTTGATATAGGCAAAATCAGGCGACGAAGGGGAAGAGCCACCAGAAAATGGAAAGACTTGTTCGTCAAATTGGGCATGACGAGTGACATAAATTTTAGCGGAAGACGGATCGAAACATCGAAAACCCTTATGAACACTGCTGTAACCCAAAAAAATGCATGGACGACTGTGAGGTGATAGTTTGTGTGCTGCATAATCCCGAAGAAAAGGAAATACACGACAACCAAAAGGCTTGAAAATTGCATAATTCGGAACAGAGTGAAATAATAGTTCATATGGAGATTTGTTATCCAAGATATTTGATGGAAGCCGATTAATAACATAAACTGCAGAAGCAAAAGCCTCAAACCATAATGATGCAGGGGCAGAAACATGAAATAGTATAGAAAGACCAGTTTCAGTAATATGTCGGTGCTTACGTTCAGCCCTTCCATTCTGTTGTGGAGTGTATGGATATGATAAGCGATGGAAAATTCCATGACGAATCATAAATTCATTAACACGTTTGTTCACAAACTCAGTACCTCCATCAGATTGGAAAACTTTCACAGGTCGAGAAAATTATGTACAAACAAAGGTATGAAATCGGACCAACACGTCATAAAATTCAGACTTAGCATGCAACGAATACAACCAAGAGAAGCGTGAATAATCATCCACAAAAATAGCATAATAACGATAATCAGCTGAAGAAGTAATAGGCACGGGCCCCCACAAGTCACAATGCACCAAATCAAGCACAACAGAAGCACGTTTATCATTTTGTGAAAAAGGTAATTTTTTTATTTTTAGCCATTTGGCATGGCGAACAAAAAATAGGATCCGGTAATAAGGACATAACAGATAAATGTCCAAGTTTATTGAGTAAAGAAATAACACTAAAAGAAACATGTCCTAGGCGCAAGTGCCATAAATTAAAACTAGCCCGTAAGTCTGTTGAGTGTAAAGCAGCAACCAAAGTCGAGCTACCTTTCTCCAAAATATAAAGCCCCTTCTCACAACGTCCCCTGGCCAGAACTGCCTTTGTTATCCGATTCTGAATCGCAAAATTCTTATCAGAAAACACAACATCAACATTATAATCTGAGGTCAATTTACTAATAGACAGTAGATTTTTAGTAATGTGTGTCACCACCAAAACATCCAATAAATCTATATCAAGAGAAATAAGACATGAACCAATATGGGTAATTGAAAGAGTTTTTCCATTACCAACAAGGACGGAGCCATTACCAGAGTATGGTTGGAATGAGTCCAAATGATTTGGGAGGTCATATGAGTCGAGGTGCCAGAATCAACGTACCAATCAGGGGTTGAATTTGCCTCCGAAATATTACAAGCTGCTCTAGCATGGGCAAGATTGGCTGAAGAAGTGACATCCAGCGGGCACGAACGAGCTTGCTTCTGCAAGCGTAAGAACTGGGGACACTTGTCTACATAGTGTTCCCCTCGACAAAGTTGGCAACATGGGACGTATGAGCGACCCCTCCTGCGCCCACTGCCATTACCTGTCTGGCGCTGACCACCGGATGAACCACCACCATGCGACCGTGATGAATCATGGAAATTTGAACGCTGACCATTGGGATTGGAATCAGTTGCCACAAATGCTGCAGGAGTTGCAGGTGTACCCTCCATAGCTTTAGACATTAAGTCAAATTGCACAGCCTGATGAAGGAGATCGCGGAAGGAAGGAACAGGGTTCATCACCATACGAGTGTTGGCAAAATTGGAAAAGGATTGGCCGAGTCCCCGGAGAAACCAATGGCTTTTGTCACCTTCATCAATCGTTTTTTGGATGGGAGAGAGCTGATCGCAGAGGGACTTAAACTGTTTCCCATAGTCCACGACGGTTTGTGAATCGCGAAGCAAGGACAAAAGCTCCTCACGAAGTTGATTTGCGCGTGATGTTGAGGTATTAGCAAACACAGACTCGAGAGCAAGCCATGCCGAGTGAAATGTGTTACAATCGAGGACTTCAGCCATAGCCTCGGGTTCAAGGGTAGCATAGAGAACACCCAACAATTTTTGTTCACGGAGAAACCAAGCGGAGTAAACCGGATTTGGAGACTCCTCACCATCAGAAGAAAGTATTTCAGGAGGGACGACAGACGTTGTGTGAACAATATCCAGCAGTTCAAACGCAGTAGCTATAGAGAGGAATTGGCGTTTCCACATCAGATATATGTGGCGGTTGTCAATTTGATCTGAACAAGATTGATCATTGTCGTCGTCTGAGAAAAAGGAGTAGAAGTAGTAGAGGCCATCGCGCGTGTGTACATAAGAGGATTTAAAAAAAAATGGAAAGAACGCCGGTTGCTTTCGGGACCGGAAAGAAAGGGGCGGTTACTGAGATGGGAAGAAATTTAGGATTTACGATGAATGGCTGATACCATGTGAGAATAGGTATATGATCACCATTGATTTGGTGATGAAGAAAAATCTCTCATATATACAATTCGTTTACAAGAGTATGATCAAGATATAAAGAAAACAAAATCAAAGGCACAATTACAAGGATTACAAAAGATACAAAATATCAAGGCACAATTACAGGATTACAAAAGATACAAAATATCAATTAGTGCTTGGTCAACTCTCACTATGCCAAAAATGACTTACAACAATAGGAAAAAGACAACGGGTTTGGAGTTAGACCGTTGTTTTAAGCATAAAGCCCGTTGTCTTAAGTATTCCCGTTGTTAAAAGTTCGAGAAAGGCGCCGAAAGACAACAGGTTTTATCACCCGTTGTCTTTTCCCGTTGTCATAAGTTTTTTTTTAAAATATTTTTATACAAAATAGAGGGGTATATAAGGAACACTTAGAATTTTTTTTCATCTTCAATTCCCATTAGAGACCCTTCTCACTTGCTCGACCCTTTTCTTGCTGAAACCCTTCTCTTCATCGCACCGGAAATCTCTCAGGCGTATCACCCACGGTCGTGTTTCTCAGGCGCATCACCTACTGGTGTTTCTCAGGCTCTCTCCACCACTTCCGTCGACCACTGTCGTGATTCGAGTGCGTCGTCCTGCATACGGCCTAAATTTGTTGTTCGTCCAGTGCTGCATACGGCTTGAATTTGTCTTCTCCCCAAGTAAGCAAGCCCTAATTTCCCCTGCTATTGTCGATTGCCCTAATTTCGGTGAGAAGAGTTTCGGTGTAAAGTAGCTAATTGCCCTAGTTTCTTTCGATGGCTGCTATTGTCTGAATTAAATTAAAATTCTGAAGTTGTTTGTCTGTTACTTTTGCAGGTCATCATTTGGTATTGCATTTGATATAGATGGGGTGATTCTCCGCAGTGCGAATCCTATTGGGAATTCACGCGTTGCACTGAGAAGATTGTATGATGACTCTGGTACTCCATTTTTCTTATGAGAATATGTGAAATTGATTGTTTCGTTGCAGAGTAAAATTATGGGTTGGAAAACATAGTTTTTAGATCAGGGTTTTGAGATGAAATTCAGTTAAATAGTCATTATTTGTGTTCGTTAATGATGCTATTGATTTTAAATCATGTCTAGTACAGAAGAATGGTGCTTCTGTAGTTTTGTTTATCAAATTCCCTTGATTGTGAACCATGGGCCTATGGCATTATTTTTAGTTATGTTTTTTGCTGCTTAAGCAACTGCACCTATTCTTTGATTGGATATTATCGAAGAAAAAGATGGAAAAGTAGGACTTTTTTTCTTTATCAGATGTTAATATATTTGGTGGCCTTGAAATGGTTGAGTGTTTTATGGAGCAAAGATGAATGTTAGATTATCATAATATGGTTTGGACGTCATTAAAATTGAACTGTTTGGAGTGTTGTTGAGATTCTTGAGCAGACATTTGCTTTGTTGCTCCAGATTACTATCTCAAATAATTATTGTTCTTTTTATTATTTTAGTTTAAAGTACTTGTGTTTGGATTCAACTTCATGAACCCAATTTCACGGAATATAAATATGCCTTTAGATTCTAGATGACTATAAGAGATGACAGATTCAATCCAAAGGCTTCTTGTTTGTATTGACTAAGTATTTTTCTGACATGCTTCATTGGCTTAATTTTTTACATGCTCGGTGTAGTTGGTGTATAGAAGTCTATAGATCCACCGCGTCGTCTGCTGTACACTATGTCCCCTGCTTCTCTCTGTCTTCTCTGTCTATTTGCATCGGCTGTGATTCACACCATCGCATACTAGTACACGTCTTTCATTGCGGTCTGGTAAGCCCTAATATCGATTCCAGCCCCTATTTTAGTTATTTTGCTTATTAATAGAGTGAATAGTTTTGTCAAATCATTTCATGCAATGCCTGTCCTTAAACTTAAGTAGTAGTTTCTCTCTCAAGTTAAAATTATTACTATAAAAAAATCTGATTAATAATGAGTGGAACAACACTTCCACCACTTTGATATATATATGTTTAATTATTATCCTCCTGAGTAACTACTTCTTTTTGAAAATCAGATTGTGAGTTTGAATGCATAAATTAGAAGATTGAAGTAGTATAATTGAATAGGATCGTGGGAAAAATAAACTGGTGGTAATTTCAGCTTGTTGGAATCCTGTAATTTAATTTAGTGCGTTGAGACAAATCCTGGTAGCTAATTGGAAGAGAAGGAATTGTGCAAGCAGTATAGGGTATTTATGCGATTTCAATTGTATTTGATGGTACTTGTGTTGTCAAACTTGAAGAAGATGGCATGACTAATTCCTTTTTTTCTTTTTTTTTGTAATAGCTGCTCCCTTCATTATTTTATTGCTTTCCAGGCATCTTGATTTGTCCAGTTGGGGTTATTATTGTAAAATTGGGTTTATCAGGCAGTTGATTGATAGTCACATTAGATCTTTATGAATATAAAAGTGATGCATTTATATTATTTAATTCACAATTTTCCATTTTACATTGGTTCAAAACATTTGATTTCAATATCGTCTATTTCATTATTTTGCCTACGATTGAATTCAAATGATTATGGTTTTGAACCAATGTTTTGATTGATAGTCACTTTCATGTGTATACTGATAAAATAAAATTTATGAATATATATAGTGTGATGTGGAAGATTTTGGGGTGAATTGATTATAGATTTAATTGTATTAGGTGTGTCACTTTTATATGCATTAATGAATGAAGAAAGAATTAAATGTCCCTTTATGCTCAACATATTCTCTTTGCTTCTGATTTCCTAATCTTTAAAAGTATTCATTCAATTTAATGATAATTAATTTGGTGCAGAGATCAAACACATGCGTCATTAAATAGGGGGATTCTTTTACTGTGGGTTCTTTGCGTATATTTTTGTGTTGTTACTCAATTCCCAAGCTTGTGTTATTAACTTATTATTGAGGATCTTACTTCCTTACTGCTCCATCTAAATCCTTTTAATTATTTGATAAAGTTCTTTCTTCATACAGAAGTAGATTACTCTAGTTGAGCCATTCCAAATCTTGAGCTTATGATCAACCCCATTTCATTATATGCTAACGACTTGCAGGGTATAAGAATGATATCCTGGGACCTCTTATAAGAACATAAAGAGTTGCTCATAATATTTATTATGGGATTTTTTTTGTTTCTTTAATTATATGAACACTGTTGATGGCAATCCACAATGGTGTTGCACTTATCTTCTAGATCCTTCTGATTCTTTATTTATTGAGATTGGAAAAGCTAGCATTCATAAAACAACAAATTAAAGGTAAATTATGCATACGTTATTTTGGTTATTTTATAAAAATGTATTATTTTTTACAGGAACTTGTGAGTATTCAATAAAGTAAAAATAGTACAAATTGAATTTATTGACATAAATGAATAAATGAGGACACAGGTCTAATATATTTTTATTTAAGAAGAATTTAACATTTAATTTAGTAGCATCAACACTGCCCATCATTTGATGGTGGGTTATTTTGTAGTAAAGTGAACTTGAGAAATTTGGATAAAGTGGTGCTTGTGAGATTTGAACGCAAACCTTTTTATTTGCTTGGTTTTGATACCAATTATAAATGATCACCGATCTAATTGTTTAATCTGTTACCACAGTAGATCCTAGCATCCCAACATATATTCATTTCAGCGTATCATTATGTGAACTATCAACTAGTTTAAAGGCTCTGTTTGATAGTAATTAGTATTTGTATGGGTTTAATTGAGATAAGATTATATTGTAGGTAGAAATAATATAAGAAAATGTAGATAAGATTTTTATATAGTTAATACGTGTTTGATAGATTGTAAATAGGTTCCATAAAATTTTACATTTTGTTTCTAGCTTTCCTCATATTCCTTCTCAGGCTGCTGACTCCATCATAAGAACTTGACTTGAACATAGAGTAGCCTCTCTCTCTAGAATTGTTTAAGTGATTATCTTCCATTGCCTTGTACTCTATTATATTAGTATATAAAATAAATGTAGATGCTCATTGTTCTTGTCTATAGCAAACATGCAAGTAAAGGATTTAACATGTCTTAGAAATTGCTCAACTTATTTCTTAATGACATTAGCTTTTTGAAATGGATAGACTGCAAAAATCAAAATGCTAAACCATAGTAGCCTACAACAGCAGGAGTTTCTTGTAGGATCACTAGAGATTCTAAATATCCCCTTTTCAATACACACTGACATTCAGAAAGATATATCTTAGACATTTATTAAAAGCTTTTACTATCTTGTGATTGAATTGTGTGTGATCTATTTATGAATTTTACAGCAAGTGATGTGTTTCCTGTGTAGGAGCATAGATATATGAATTTTACAGCAAATAATGTTCTCCTTGTTAAGTGTATCATTATTCATCATTAGTTGATTTTAACCATCCTTTACTCATTTTATTGTTTGTATTTTAACAATTTCCACAGAAGAACTACTCTAGAAAAGAAATTGATGATGTGCAGGAGGAATGGGCTATTTGTGTTTCTGAATATATGGACAACTAATTTACTAGAAGTGGTCAGAAGTTGAAGTTGATCAATTGCTTTTTTATTATTTTGAACATGTTGAAGTTGGAAGATTTGAAGTTGAAGTTGGAAGATTAGCAACATGTTACTAAAATTGGAAGATTTGTCGATTGTCGTTCGAAAACTATGTATGCATTAATGTGGTTTTTGAATTGTGGAGATATTTTATGATGATTACATTTCTATTGGTTCTTAATTTATGGCATGAAAAATATCTATATATAATATTAATATGCTACGACAACAGAAATAAAAACAGAGTAAAATATAGTTTTAACAACGGATTATATTTAAGACAACGGGTATATACCGTTGTTGTAAATATTTAAGACAACGGGTATAAAAAGTAAAAATTACGGATAAAATGCGTTGTCGTAGGTATTTACCACAATGGTTTTAAAACTCTATAACGACGGTTATACACCGTTGTCGTAAATACTTAAGACAACGGGTATAACAAGTAAACATTACAGACAAAACACTTTGTCATAGGTATTTACCACAACGGTTTTAAAATTCTATAACAATGGTTAAACCCCGTTGTCGTAAATACTGAAGACAACGGGTATAAAAGGTAAACACAATGGTAGTTATCAGTTGTCATATGCTTAAGACAACGGTTAATAAACACTAAAGACAATGGGTATTCACCGTTGTCATAAATACTTAAGACAACGGTGAGAAACCCGTTGTTAAAAGTCTGGACCTACCACAATGAGTCGATCCACAACGGTGGAAAAACACTTACGACAACGGGGATTGGGGAATCCCCGTTGTCGTAACCCTTTTCTGGCATAGTGTCTTTCCTTTAATATGCTGCTTTGGTTCCAGGTGATTTTGACGAGTGTTTGGGTAATAGAGATATATTAGTAGAGACGCGGTCTGGACAACTGTAGCGGATCATTGAGCTAAATGCTGCATATCTTGCTCTACAATATCCCCTACTTTTTCCATATGGTGAGGACAGTTACAGAGAGGACATTCCATTCTCAGAAGAAAAATACACATGAGGAGGGGGCAGGAAAAAAGTTAGTATTAGAGAATGATTTGCATATCGATTACATGAAAGAGAACACGAGATTACGATGCAATGCCATTTCCAGAAATGACAGACTCATCAACTGTGCACAATAAGTTAGTACAAGATGAATTACAATACAATAGAATTGTCTTGACTGAAGAGCATAAGAATATGGTTGCTAACTTAACTGATGAGCAATGCCATGTGTATGATATGATCATTGGTGCAGTTGATTCACGTAGTGGGGGTGTCTTTTTTGTCTACGGTTATGGTGGTACTGGAAAGATATTCTTGTGGAAAACATTATCTGCAGCTATCAGGTCAAGGGAGAAATTTTTCTGAATGTAACTTCAAGTGGTATAGCATCACTTTTACTCCCTGGTGGCTGAACTGCTCTTTCTCGGTTTGCAATCCCTTTAAATCCGATTGAGAACTCTACATGTTCTATCAAACAAGGTAGTCCACTTGCAGAGCTCATCGTGAAAGCTAAACTGGTCATTTGGGATGAAGCACCAATTATGCATATATATTGTTTTGAAGCACTGGATAGAACCTTTAAAGACATCATGCAATTGAGTAATCTGTCGAATAAAAATAAGCCTTTTGGGGGAAAAACAATAGTTTTTGGAGGAGACTTTCGACAAATTTTACCGGTGATTCCTCAAGGCAGTCGACAGGATATAGTTCATGCAACGATAAATTTTTCGAACATATGGAGAGATTGCAAGTTATTGAGGTTAACCAAGAACATGAGGCTACAAAATCAAGGTTCAATGGTTGAACACAATGAACTAAAAGAATTCTCTGAATGGATTGCAAATATCGAGGATGGAACAGAAGGGGTTGAGAATGATGGTTATATAGTTGTTGAAATCCCGAACGATCTTTTACTCAATAGTTCTGATGATCCTATATCAACCATTGTGCAGAGTACGTTTCCGTCGTACAAAGATTCAATGGATGATCCAAGTTTTTTGAAGGATCGTGCTATACTTGCACCAACCCTTGATGTAGTTGACAGCGTAAATGAATATATGTCTTCATTGAATTCTGGTGATGTAAAGACATATTTAAGTTCAGATAGTGCATGCAAGTCTGATACAAATATTGACATATTGGCAGATGTGCACACACCAGAGTTCCCAAATGGAATAAGATGTTCGGGTGTTCCAAATCATGAGTTAAAGTTGAAGGTTGGGACTCCAGTTATGTCATTGAGAAATATCGATCATTCAGTTGGACTGTGTAATGGTACTCGACTGGTTATTACAAAACTTGGAACACATGTCCTGGAAGCGAAGATTTTATGTGGAAGTAGAGCGGACCATAAAGTGTTGATTCCAAGAATGTCGTTGACTCCATCTGATCCGAGATTACCATTCAAATTTCAAAGAAGACAATTTCCATTGATCATATCATATGCTATGACAATAAATAAAAGTCAGGGACAATCACTTTCACATGTTGGCCTATTATTGAAGAAACCTATTTAGTCACGACTAATTATATGTTGCTGTTTCACGAGTGACAAATCAGAAAGGGCTTAAAATTTTAATTTGTGACCAAGATGGTGATAATTATAGGTAAACAAAAAATGTTGTATATCAAGAAATATTTCAAAATTTGTAACTTTTGTTTATTTACATAATGATCTTAGATTTGTATATGCCAAATATTTCTTAAATATATTTTCTTAAATTTAGGAATCACAATTTTATGTTAAATTTATTTTTATTAATAGCAGATAAAATTTAAACTACAATGCAATATAATTTATATTAATTCCATATTTATTAATCATAATTTACTAATATAATTATAATATGACAAAGTTTTGTGTGAATAATACACATATGAGTTGGATCCATATACAATAATTTTGGGTCAAATTTCGGGTCAGTATATAAGGCAATTTGACCCATTTTTCATTTTCATCTCCAACGCAAAACCCTAATTCTCTCTCCCCGTCTCAGCCACGTCTCTGCCCTCATTCCAGAAATTGTTCAACACATTCCGCTTCACACAGCTACAGTGCCAATCGAAGCTCAACCGCCGTCCAAGAAATCAAGTACCGTCGCTTACCTCAAGCCGATGCCGGATTCGCGACACCACCACTTCGTCGCACAACCCTGACCACAGTCTCCGATTCGCAACCGTTCGCCACTGTTTCTCAATCACCGATTCAAATCGACGACGGATTCCGCCTATCCCCTGCTACCTGTTCGCCGTTCGTTTTCTCTCGTTCACGGCATTTTCAGGTATTCTTCTTCCAATTTCCGCTCTATTCTGCTCTTTTTTTTTATTTTGCACTCAATTGTCTTCGTCTCAGACGTTCTTCATTCAATCGTCGCGTCTCAAACGTTGCTCGCTAATATCCATTGTTGCTTTGTGCACGCCGGTGCTTCGTCGCGCCGATTCAGGTTAGTAAAAGATTTGGTGCTTTGTTGCTTTGTGCTTCGTTCCAACAATGATGTTACTTTTCTGCTTTGTGAGCCGATTCAACCTGCTTTGCTGCTTTGTGCTTCGTCACTAATATTTGTTGCTGCTTTGCTTCTTTTCTATTTAATATTAGAGTTTTTAGTATACTCCAACTTTGTTTTTGTGGTTTTGGGGAGCTCCACAGGAACTGATTTATGTTTTAGTTTTAACGTTTGAGGAGTCTTCTTTTGGCTGTTACTCTGGGGGTTTGATATACAGAAGTTCAAGCATGATTCAATTGGCTTAGGCTCGATGATTTTAGGTTCTTATATTTTCAGCTATTTTGGAACTTTGTAACTTTCCAAAAATCGGTACTAGAAATGTGGTCACTAGTATAGTTTTAAGATAGTGAGGATAGGGTTGTAGATCAGATGAGAGGCTGTGGTAAACAGTGTACATATATTCAAAGATGCAGATTACTCATTTTTTGTCTGACCAGACTTGGGAGTATAAGCCATGGATTTTTCATCATCAAGATTTTGGAAATTTTATTCCTGCATAAGAGCTGAGACCTGGTTTTTCTTAGATAAATTTCACAGCAAATGCCAATAATGACATAATTGTCTGAAATGTGCGAATGTTTTACATAATTAGTCTCATTATGATTATCAAGAATTCATATTTTGATGATATTTTATATTATATTGGTTATGTGTAGCTTTAAGTTTTATCATTGTTTTTACTAGAATGTGCAATTGGTTTCACAAAGAAATATAGTTATTTTCACTTGCATCTAAGTAAAACAATTACATTTTTATAATAATACTAATTAAAATTGTACGGTGCATAATGGATGTGTATTTGCCTTTTAAACCTTGAGGACAAGATTTGTGTGGAAAACTTTGAACTGGGATCTTGTACCAGAAAAAGAATTAGCCAGCCCACGATGCCATATTTACAATACAAGAAAGGTTTATTCATTGAATAATTTATTGTACTAAGATTTCAACGTCTTCCACTTTTGATCCTGAAAATGATACTTCATGTGTAGATTTACCGTCTAAAAATGCAGAAATTTATTACGATGTGTCATAGTGAAATTTATTTGTATTTTATGTGTTGAATAACAAATTATTTCTCTAAAAAATAAAAATAGTTTGATATTAATATTGTATAATGAAAATTACTACTACCGTTGAGTTGCATAGTAAAACTGATTTACACTCTTCTATCGTTACAATTTCTTATGATGTGAATTAGGAAAAAATTGAAGGCATGGTAGGCATGACCACTTCTTTTTCTGTTAACAGTATCTGAGGTTCTATTGTATTATATGTATATTATTATGCTTCATTAGTTTTGATGGGCTTATCATACTAATTTACAACAATTATATAATCAATATTTAAACATCCTTCAATTAGTTTTGGCAGTCTGGAGTTTTTATTTGTTCAGCATAATATTTTCTTTTGATTGTTTTGAGCCTGAATTACGATTAACATTAATCCTTTACATTGTATACCACTTTTTTTTTTATGACGGGCAAATGATGCACAACTCAGTACAATGGTTGCTGATCAGGTATAGATGGAAACTGAGCTCGTAAAACTTCTCATTGCAAATTCAGTTACTAATATGGAAGTTAATTCGGTGTAGTGTTAGTTTTTATGCAATGTAGTGTTATTTTATATACAGTATAGTGTTAGTGTTAGAATGACTTTGACATTTTCATGCTCACATGTATCTAAAACAGAGTCTGTGATGTGAAAATGTGTTGATATTGAGAAATTGATGTAGGGAGTATGCATTGTGAGTTTATATATGGTGTTGTGTTAGTACACATTACAGTGTGGTGTTAGTTTTTATGCACTGTAGTGTTAGTTTATATACATTATAGTGTTAGTGTATAGTGTTAGTTTGTATACATCTAATGAAGAAGTACAACTTGGCAGGCTGCTGTTGACAAATTATTAAGTTATTTTTAAATGTACAGACTATAATTATTTCTCCTTAACTCTTTTCAGTTTTAGTTGAACATACAAGTCGTACCATGAAAAAACAACTTTGTTTGAAAAGCATGGGTCCGAAGAGAAGTAAAACTGTTAATCCTAATGTTGAAAGAACTTCAAAGAGGTATATGCAGTTTACATATATTTTGTAGTTTATTGAAAGTTTTTATTTTTTCCCATATTATGTTATTAACTGCTTTATTTTTGTTCTTTAAAGGCTCACATTCGGAATGTCATAAGGTCAGAGATTTGTGCAAGCTTGATTTTATCCAAATTCAATGAAGTCAGGACTCAGGTTATACAAAACGCACATAAATTTTACCTAGATAAGCCATCTTTGTTGAAGATCATTGCTGAGAAAAAGAAGGAGAACTCCAAAAAGTTTAACGAGCAGAAGAAAAACGAAGCAGCAGAAAAATTGAAGAATTTGAGTACCTATAGGAGAGGAAAAAGAAATATTGTTGATGGTTGAATGATATTTTGATTTGATTGGATGTTAGTAGTTGTTTGAGGAAAAAGAAGGATTGTTGATGCTTGAGTTATATTTTGGTTTGATTGGATGTAGGTAGTTGTTTGGTCTTTGTGGAGTTGTATTATCCTTGATTGATGATGCTGTAAGAGGAGGAAAAGATATTCATTAGGACTTAAATTTATATGTTAGGCCATCAAGATTAGTACTTTGCACCCTTTTTGTGGCAATTTCTGATTTTAGCTTGAGTAGAATTGACTTTGTAATCCACGTTTATGCTAGTAAAAATGGTATTTGATTTACAGAAGTTATTGTGGCTTGCACATTTATGTCATTTTGCATTATGCACTCGTTTCATATAAAATGGTGTTGGTTTACCTTTTTACTTAGTGTAGTGTTAGTTCGTATATAGCGTAGTGTTAGTTTGTATATAGCGTAGTGTTAGTTCGTATATGGTGTAGTGTTAGTTCTTATAAAGTGTAGTGGTAGTTTATATACAATGATTTCCGAAATACTTTGAATAACCATTCAAAAGTCTCAGTTTTTTCATCAGATATGAAGGCACACCTGACACGACCACACTTATCACACACAAACATACGACCAGTTTAAATAAAACTCGACCTGAAAACTGGCTATAATTTTTTTTTAATATACACAACATACAACATAATACTATATCAAACCCAACAACCTGTCATATTCATAAACAAGATCTCAACAAACCAGTAACTGTAAACTTCCAAACCAACACCATTACATATTTTATATTACCTAACCCAAAACAACAAATATACAACAACAACGGAAGCAAAATAAGCCACGGTCCTGCCCGCACGTCGTCATCTATGTACACCGCAACTCAAAAAGCCTGCAAAAGCGCCGCAGCTACTCCAGTTTCATCACCAGGTCAAATATCATCAGGATTACCTACAATGCATAAACTAAATGAAATTTATAAATCCCAGTAAGTTGAAATTATGCATGATGATGTGATTCTTTTGAAAACCTCCCAATGCACTCTCTTTTGAAATCACCAATTTATTTATGAAGACTCTCCAGGGCCCTATCTAGACACACTGTTATACACCGGCACGAGCACACAGCTCCAATATACACATAATCAAGTGGCCAATAATGATATCGACGTGGGGCCCATCCTCTTGTGTCCCAATTCAGGGTTCAGATCTCACATACGCCCTCATGTCCACCAAGAAATCATCCCACCACACCGACCCATATAGTGAATCCAAGGATCTACCCTCCAGCGACCAGGAAGGTCCATCACCAAATATGACCCTCTGTCCGCGCAGGAAGTCCCCCTAGGGAAACACTCAAATCATAATCAAATAAGGTGTCGGCCCACACCAGGTAGCCTACACTAGGTTTCCACACTGGGTTTCCCTAGGTCGCTTCTTCCCAGGTCACCCCTTACCACCCTCGGTGTATAATCAATTAATTTTCAATGCATGATATGCATGATGCTCGTGCAATCAATGACATTTAACAACATTCATAAATTATTGAACTCACATATTCAACTTGTATCAATTATGGAGCTAGCTGGCTCCTTCACATGTAGAGCTCACAGGCTCATTCCAATCGCATAGAGCTCACAGGCTCATTCAACATAACATATAGTGCTCACAGGCTCATTCCACATCAAATAGAGCATATAAACTCATTCCACATATTCACAGAACATAATTCACATATTACAATCCATTCAAAATCACATGTTATCACTCAAACATAAATAATTCATAAAATAATATGTTTATGCATCGTAGTTGCAAATGAATTTCTACTTACCTCCTGTCTGAACGATGCCAATAACTCAAATCCTTAAACCACCTTTCGTCTTTCAATATCAAATCTAATAAAAATACTATATGTATTATTTTCAAATTATTAACAAATTTAAGTAGAAACTTTTATATGATCACTCTAATATTTCTAGATACAAACTATTTCCCAATTATTACTAGAAACATATAATAAGACTTTAAGGTAATGACCAATATCTTGTTAATAACATTAAGCGGTTTACCCATTTTAATAAAAATTATTACAATTCCATTTGAAACCCGCCTAATTTTCTTTAATAATTAGTAGCTCAGTTACTTGATTACTTCTACTTTACCATCAAAATAAACCTCATAATTTTACTTAATACAATACTACTAAAGTGGAGATTACAAACATGCTGATGCAGAATATATGTAACCAAAAACCACTTAATTCACAATAATATAAATAAATACTCGCTTTTCATAATTTCAGTGTAAAGCATTGACAAATTAACACAAGTCATTATCGCAAAAAAAAAAAAGAATACAAATCATTTATTCACTATAAATAAAAATTATAATTATTTATTTTCTAATTCAAGAGTGTAGATGTTGCAACCTAAGAAACTAAAGAATTTGCTTTCTTATTACACATACCTTTTAAGGTTCCCGCTAACCCCAAGTTTTCTTTCTTTTTTTTTTCTTCTTCCGCGTCGTCGTAAATTCTGTAACCCTGCTTTTTCTCACGCCTAACTCTTGGGGTGTCAAGGTGTGAAATGGTTTTTGGCTAAATAGTTGAGTAGGTTTATAGAACCAAGCACCACCGCCTTATCACATTCATACTTCATCATGAAGGTATATAATAATAATAATAATAATAATAATAATAATAATAAATAACCTAGTTGGTAAGTATTAAGTTTAAGGTGTACATATATTATTAATACTAGTGTCGCCTACAACACATATATACATATTAATAATGTTATAATAATATATGTATATATATATATATAATTTATTTAATTGTTCTATTTAATTACTACAATTAATCCTCAAATAATCTACACTTAATTTACACTACTAATATCCAAATAATTCGCACAACATATTTATTCCACTAGAGTCTCAAATAAATTAAACAAGAATTTTCTTTCATTAATAAACAAATAAAGACATATATCAATTCAATAAATAATTTAACACAACATCTCAAATAACATATGAGTAATATAAAATGTACTCAAATAGTAAATAGCATGATAATAATTAAAGTGGACATAATGCATAAAATATATTCAAACAATTATAAATTAACACCTAAATAATTTAAATGCACACAAAACATGAGATATATTCAAACAATTAGCACATTAGTAAATAAAATGCATGCAACACATGAACTATATTAACCAATGAGTAGTGAGAGACTCGGGTATCACATCCTTCCCTCCTTATAAAAATTTCGTCCTCGAAATTATACTTACCTGAAGAGTTCTGGATATATACTTGAATCTTATCTTATCCTCCTTTCCCAAGTTGCTTCTTCTACTGCCTGATTTCTCCATATTACTTTGACTAGTGATATTTCTTTATTTCTGAGTTGTTTCACTTCACGCAAGAGAATCTCCACTGAAACTTCTTCATAACTCAGATTTGGTTTCAGCTCTGTTGATTCACTTTTCAAAACTTGTGAGGGATTCACAACATACTTTCTCAATGCTGATACGTGAAACACATCATGAATTTGAGACACAGATGCAAGCGAGTCAAGTCTGTAAGCAATTTCACCAATTCTTTAGTAATAGGAAATGGACCAACGTATCTCAGACTAAGCTTCCCTTTCTTCCCGAATCGCATTATTCCTTTCGTCGGAGAAACTTTTAGAAATACCTGATCACCCACTTCGAACTCTAGTTTTCTTCTTCTTTTATAAGCGTAACCCTTCTGTTGACTCTGAGCGGCTTTCATTCATTCTCGAATTTGTACTACTGCTTCACTCATTTCTCGAATCAAATCTGGACCCAGAAGTTTTCGTTCTCCGACTTCATCCCAATGTACTGGAGATCGACATTTTTTTACCATAAAGTGCTTCATATAGAGCCATTCCGATAGTAGACTGATAGTTGTTATTATAAGAAAACTCAATCAAAGGCAAAAATTTATTTCACTGTCCTTGAAAATCTAACATACAAGCTCTGAGCATATCTTCCAGAATTTGTATCGTTCTCTCTGATTGTCCGTCTATCTGTGGATGATACTCAGTGCTGAAAGATAATTGAATCTCTAACGCTTTGTGCAAGCTCTTCCAGAAGTTAGATAAAAATATGGAATCTCTGTCTGAAACAATAGTAAGAGGTACACCTTGGAGTCTGACAATCTCTTGTATATATAATTGAGCATAACGGTCCATAGAGTATGTGATACAAATCGGTAGGAAGTGAGCTAATTTAGTCAATCGGTCCACAATCACCCAGACTGCATCATAGCCTGTAACTGTCTTGGGAAATCCTGTGACGAAGTCCATTGTGATATTCTCCCATTTCCCCTATGGAATGAGCAAAAGTTGTAATGTTCCTGCAAGTCTGTGATGTTCTGCTTTAATCCGCTGACAAGTCAAACATTGTTCAACATATCGGACAATGTCTTCTTTCGTACTTGGCCACCAGTAATGCAACTTCAAGTCTCTCTACATTTTGGTAGCTCCAGGATGTACAGAATAGGGTGTCGAATGTGCTTCAGTCATCACATCTGAGGTAATATATTCTTCAATTTAACAAAGTATTCATCACTCTGTTGTCATGTGTGAATTCGGTCCAACAAAGTTGGTTTAAGTGTTAAGGCTGCAAGTTTCGCAGTTACAAAGTCCATGCTCAATAAGTTCTACGTTCATCCTCTACAAATCAAGAAGTTCATGTTTCTGACTTAAAGTTATAGCTACCACATTTTCTGCTGATTTTCGACTCAATGTATCTGCTACTACGTTAGATTTGCCAGGATGATAGTCGATAACACTGTCATAATCTTTCACAAGTTCCAACCATCTTCGCTGTCTCATGTTCAGTTCTTTCTGAGTAAAGAAATACTTCAAACTCTTGTGATCTGTATAGATCTCACAATGTTCGCCGTAAGATAATGTTCCCAAATTTTGAGTGCAAACACCACTGCTGCCAACTCCAAATCATGGGTAGGGTAATTCTTTTCATATTCTTTCAATTGTCGTGAAGCATAAGCTATCACTTTATCATTCTACATTAGCACACACCCGAGACCGTTCTTCGATACATCACTATAAACTTTAAAACCTCCAGTTCCGGTTGGAATTACTAAGATAGAAGCTGATGTTAAACGTTTCTTTAGTTCTTGAAAACCCTGTTCACACGCCTCTGTCCATTTATAAGTCACGCTCTTTCGGGTCAATTGTGTCAAAGGAAAAACAATCTTGAAAAATTCCTCTACAAACCGACGATAATACCCTGCCACTCCGAAAAAAACTGCATACCTCTGATGGATTTGTAGGTTGTGGCTAGTTATTAATAGCTTCAACTTGGCTTGGGTCAATAGAAATCCCTACTTTTGATATCACGTGTCCCAAAAATACAACTCGATCTAGCCAAAATTCACATTTCTTGAACATCGCATATAACTGTTTCTCTTTCGGAACCTCTAACACACTTCTTAAATGCACTTCGTGGTCTTCTTTAGTGTTGCATTAGATCAAAATATCATCAATAAATACAATCACAAACTTGTCCAAGAAGTCTTTAAATACTCGATTTATCAAGTCCTTAAACGCTGCTGGAGCATTTGTCAGTCCAAATGGCATTACAAGAAATTCATAATGTCTGTATCTCGTACTGAATGCGGTTTTAGGAATGTCCTTTTCTTTTATCTTCAGCTGATGGTACCCAGATCGCAAGTCAATCTTCAAAAAGATCGATGCTCCTTGAAGCATCTTTCTTCCGGACAAATAGAACTGGTGCTCCCCAAGGTGAGAAACTTGGACGGATGAAACCTTTGTCTAGTAGTTCTTACAATTGTATTTTCAGCTCTTTCAATTCTGCAGGTGCCCACTTGATACGGTGATTTGCAAATAGGTGACACTCCAGGTTGTAGCTCAATCACAAATTCAATTTCACAATCCGGTGGCACTCCTGGTAGATCATCTGGAAATACTTCAGGATACTCTTGTACAACTGGTATATCACTAACAGTTGAACACTGCGGCTCCTCAATGCTCATCACGCTTACCAGATAACCCTCACAACCACTTTCCAGTAATCTCTGTGCTTTAACATCTGATATTGTAGGAAATCTGAAGCGTTTCTTCACCCCGATAAAAAAAATGATTCCTCTTCCTCTGGCTGAAACATAATACTCTTTTTCTGACAGTCAATTGTAGCACCATATTTTGATAACCAATCCATACCCAATATCACATCATAATTGTTCAGGTCCATCTCAATCAAATCAGCATACAATTCTCAGTCTTCAATAGGAACAATGTATCAACGTAGTATCTGATTGATTTATATCGAATCACCGGGGAACTTATCAAATCTGGCTTTGGTTAGGTTAGGTGTTCTACCCAATTTTCTCACATACTCAATGGATGCAAATGAATATATAAATCCAGAATCAAATAACATAAAAGTAGACAAAGATAGAGATTTTACCGATGATAAACGAATTTTCTCCCTTCACAAACCATCATGTAATTCACTCTAACATTAATCCTTGTAATCAGAAATGTATTAACACAAAGTAATTGCACTTATGACATAGCGTAAGAATGTGAAACAACTTGTCTCTATCCTATTACAACATGTAGTTTATGTACTTAAATCAAATCTCATGCGTATTATTCACAATACATTCAATATAAGTTAACACAAACCTAGACCCACAAGTACCATGACTACCACACACGTACTGTACTTCAATACACATGCACGATCACACACGCTCACGAGCACACACTGCTGCAGTCAGCGGCTCAGTGGCGGCGATCACACAATAGCATCTAAGAAACAATAGCATTGTGCAGAAGTAAGGTAGTAGGGATTATTCTAAAGCATATCATCATTCATCCATACATGGTTTTTGAGACACAAAAGAACTCATAACCTAGGAATTAATTCTCATTTATTGTACAATCATTCAAAAACAAGTTATACATTATCAAATACAAGTTCAAAACTAACATAATTCATAGTACACGTAATATGAATAAATTTAAATAAACACATACTGGACATAGCCGGGCTCCTGCAAGTTCTGAGCTCGTGTACATAGACAGTCTACAGGAAGTGAACCGTACTCTGATACCACTCTGACACGACCACACTTATCACACACAAACATACGACCAGTTTAAATAAAACTCGACCTGAAAACCGGCTATAATTTTTTTTCAATATACACAACATACAACATAATACTATATCAAACCCAACAACCTGCCATATTCATAAACAAGATCTCCACAAACCAGTAACTGTAAACTTCCAAACCAACACCATTACATATTATATATTACCTAACCTAAAACAACAAATATACAACAACAACGGAAGCAAAATAAGTCACGGTCCTGCCCGCAGGTCGTCATCTATGTACACCGCAACTCAAAAAGCCTGCAAAAGCGCCGCAACTACTCCAGTTTCATCACCAGGTCAAATATCATCAGGATTACCTACAATGCATAAACTTATAAATCCTAGTAAGTAGAAATTATGCATGATGATGTGATTCTTTTGAAAACCTCTCAATGCACTCTCTTTTGAAATCACCAATTTATTTATGAAGACTCTCCAGGGCCCTATCTAGACACACTGTTATACACCGGCACAAGCACACAACTCCAATATACACATAATCAAGTGGCTAATAATGATATCGACGTGGGGCCCATCCTTTTGTGGCCCAATTCAGGGTTCGGTTCTCACATACGCCCCCATGTCCACCAAGAAGTCATCCCACCACGCCGACCCATATAGTGAATCCAAGGATCTACCCTCCAGCGACCAGCAAGGTCCATCACCAAACATGACCCTCTGTCGCCGCAGGAAGTCCCCTTAGGGAAACACTCAAATCATAATCAAATAAGGTGTCGGCCCACACCAGGTAGCCTACACTAGGTTTCCACACTGGGTTTCCCTAGGTCGCTTCTTCCCAGGTCGCCCCTTACCACCCTAGGTGTATAATCAGTGGCCACTTTCAGAAAATCAATTAATTTTCAATGCATGATATGCATGATGCTCATGCAATCAATGACATTTAACAACATTCATAAATTATTGAACTCACAGATTCAACTTGTATCAATTATGGAGCTCGTTGGCTCCTTCAACATCACATGTAGAGCTCACAGGCTCATTCCAATCGCATAGAGCTCACAGGCTCATTCAACATAACATATAGAGCTCACAGGCTCATTCCACATCAAATAGAGCATATAAGCTCATTTCCACATATTCACAGAACATAATTCACATATTACAATCCATTCAAAATCACATGTTATCACTCAAACATAAATAATTCATAAAATAATATGTTTATGCATCGTAGTTGCAAATGAATTTCTACTTACCTCGAGTCTGCACGATGTCGATAACTCAAATCCTTAAACCACCTTTCGTCTTTCAATATCGAATCTAATAAAATTACTATATGTATTATTTTCAAATTATTAACAAATTTAAGTAGAAACTTTTATATGATCACTCTAATATTTCTAGATACAAACTATTTCCCAATTATTACTAGAAACATATAATAAGACTTTAAGGTAATGACCAATATCTTGTTAATAACATTAAGCGGTTTACCCATTTTAATAAAAATTATTACAATTCCACTTGAAACCCGCCTAATTTCCTTTAATAATTAGTAGCTCAGTTACTTGATTACTTCTACTTTACCATTAAAATAAACCTCATAATTTTACTTAAAACAATACTACTAAAGTGGAGATTACAAACATGCTGAAGCAGAATATATGTAACCAAAAACCACTTGATTCACAATAATATAAATAAATACTCGCTTTTCATAATTTCAATGTAAAGCATTGACAAATTAACACAAGTCATTATCGCAAAAAAAAAAAAGAATACAAATCATTTATTCACTATAAATAAAAATTATAATTATTTATTATCTAATTCAAGAGTGTAGATGTTGCAACCTAAGAAACTAAATAATTTGCTTTCTTATTACACATACCTTTTAAGGTTCCCGCTAACCCCAAGTTTTCTTTCTTTTTTATTTCTTCTTCCGCGTCGTCGTAAATTCTCTAACCCTGCTATTTCTCACGCCTAACTCTTGGGGTGTCAAGGTGTGAAATGGTTTTTGGCTAAATAGCTGAGTAGGTTTATAGAACCAAGCACCACCGCCTTATCACATTCATACTTCATCATGAAGTTATATAATAATAATAATAATAATAATCATAATAATAATAATAATTATAATAATAATAATAATTATAATAATAACAATAATAATAATAATAAATAACCTTGTTGGTAAGTACTAAGTTTAAGGTGTACATATATTATTAATACTAGTGTCGCCTACAACACATATATACATATTAATAATGTTATAATAATATATGTATATATATATATATATATATAATTTATTTAATTATTCTATTTAATTACTACAATTAATCCTCAAATAATCTACACTTAATTTACACTACTAATATCCAAATAATTCGCACAACATATTTATTCCACTAGAGTCTCAAATAAATTAAACAAGAATTTTCTTTCATTAATAAACAAATAAAGGCATATATCAATTCAATAAATAATTTAACACAACATCTCAAATAACATATGAGTAATATAAAATGTACTCAAATAGTAAATAGCATGATAATAATTAAAGTGCACATAATGCATAAAATATATTCAAACAATTATAAATTAACACCTAAATAATTTAAATGCACACAAAACATGAGATTATTCAAACAATTAGCACATTAGTAAATAAAATGCATGCAACACATGAACTATATTAACCAATGAGTAGTGAGAGACTCGGGTATCACAACACCCAAACATTACATTCTTCCAATGCTTATTTATTCCAACAAAAGGAGCACAAATGAGATTATATTTATTTGTCATGTATGTTGTATCAAATACAAAGACATCCCCATATATCATGTAGTCCTCCTTTATCAATGAGCTCGCCAAAAAATATTTGCCAACCTTGCTTCACCATCTAATTTTACTCAATAAAAAAAATCTGGATCTTGTTTACTTTCTTCTAGGACCATGTCAATTAGAGTTTGTGCATCTCCTGATTCTATCTTCTCCATCTTCATTCGACTCACATAATTTAAGTGATCTCTCATGGTGTGACCTACACTTTCATGACCTCCAGCCTCATTCACCATATAATGATAAGACTCTGCTGGCTTCAATCCTGAAGATATCATTTGTTCAATAGCCTTTCCTTTATCTTCCGTTATCCTTCTTTCTGATCGGTGATTATGGCTCCACTCTAGCCGTGTCAATTGATGATTATGCTCTACATCATGCTTTATTACTTCATAAATTCCATCTCTGTTCATCTTCACACTCAACATAGCTTTGCAATTTGTCCTTGTAATTCCAACTTTTTTTCTTTCTTTTGTTTTTCAATCCTTGCATTTTTACTTTTTTTTTGCTTTAATTCCAGCACAAGAGCAAAGAAATATTTGCGCTTATTCAGCTCCATCAATCCTTGACAATCTCTTAGAACCTTTTCTCACACTAAATCCATTGGCCCGTGCATGTCTTCAGTACATATTGTACATCTCCTCAATTGTTTTTCCCGTCAATCCCATCGTACTTCCACTCATGTCATCAGAATCATCATTGTTCCCTTAAAAAAAATATCAAAATTAATACTAAACACTTATATAATTAATACTACGTACACATGTAATAATAAAAATTATTACCTTCATTTACATTTTCAGCATCTTGATCTACAATTTCATCCTCATCATCAAGCTCAATAATTGTAGTGCTAGTTGTTACCATAGCATCAACATCATGAAGTGCAATAATTCCACCCTCACCATATTATTCAAGTGTATCAAGATCATCAATATCAATCATAACGTCGCTATTTTGATCAATAATTTCTGTATTTATAACATAAAAATCATGGTAAGTATAAAATGATAAAAAGTATGTCATGGTGTTTATTACTAGTATGTATGCAGTGTTAGTTCACATAAAGTATGATGTTAGTTAACATACAGTGTAGTGTTAATCCATATACACTGCGGTGTTATATTAGCAAGTTAAAAAAATTTCATCACCTACTTCTACAATTACTTCTCTAGTATTATTGATTAAGAAAAAGGATAGAAGCTGGAGGTTTGTGTCGATTATAGGAAGCTGAATGCATTAATTATAAGATAGGTATCACATTCCCCTAATTGATTATTGGATGAATTGGGGTAAGCTAAGTTCTTCTCCACGTAGATCTAAGGGTTGGATATCATCAAATCAGAGCAAACACAGCTGACATTCATAAAACTGTCTTTCTCACAGTTTCTGGTTTATAAGAGTTTATTTTTTTTATGCCTTTTGACCTAGCTAATGTTCCAGCTATATTCCAATCCGTCATGAATCAAGTGTTTTCAATTTACTTAGGAAGTTTTATTACAATCTTCTTCAATGACTTTTTGAAATATAGTAAGACTATAGAAGAAAATAAGGGGCATTCGGCCAAGGTATTCAGGTAATACTGGATAATAAGTTAAGGGAAGACAAGCATCCAAATGTACTTTTGGTCAGACCCAAGTGGAATATTTGGGTCACATTATTGCAACTACAAGTATTAATCCAGATACTAGTAAAAATCATGTGATGAAGGAACGGCCTATAACTAAATCAGTCAAAGCTTTGAGGGAATTCCTAGGATTGACAGGTTATAATAGAAAGTTTATTAGGCATTATGGCATCATTGTAAAGCCTTTAACTTTCTTGACCAATTTATTTGGAATATGGAAGCTGAGGCAACATTTAATAAACTTATGGAAGCTATGACAACTACACCTATCCTACACTTACCTGATTTCACTAAGGTTATGTTTACTTGATCTGTAGAAGCAAAAACCAGAGTACACACAATTGCTTTAAACCACAAAGGAAATGCATTAAATCCCTTTTTTACCTCTCTAAAAAATTGAACACAACATTTTGTTGATAATCAAGAAATTACAAGATTAATTACCAACTCTCAATAATCAAATAATCTGTTTACAAAACCTACACGGAAACAAATATGCAGATGATATGAATTCCGGAAAGAATGCGTAAGAAAATAAAAGACATAATTTCATTTAAACTCATTCAATTTATATGATGTAGGATGAGCATAGTTTTGCATTCTATGTATTCCTTTGCCGATTAAATAAACAAATAACCTGAATTTAATTCCGGTTGATTATCCATCATCACAATTCCTTCACAATATGTTGTTGTTGCGCCTCTCTGATGCAGATCGAGTCCGGCCGTCAGCCTTCCACGCCGCTTTCAGCCTTCCACGCCGTCGGCAGCCTTCCACCACCGCCTTCGGCCTTCCAGCGCCGCCTTCAGCCTTCCAGTGTTGTTGGTGTGGCTGCGCAGCTCTCTAATCTCTGTAATTGTCAATTAACTGTGTGGAATTACACCTCTACTATGTGTTTTTAGGGTTTTATTTGGTGGGTTAATGGGCCGGGTTAAATTGATATTCATGGATTATTTATGCTGTATAATATTCATATAATACCCACTCTTATAATATTAATTATGCATTATCAAAATTATGAAAGTTTAAAATCGTGCATCACACGAGTGAAATACTAATGCAGGTAGAGCGAGTATATTTTGAGGAAGGAAAGCTACTGACAGAGAAGAAAAGGAGTGAGCGGGAGAAGAAAATCAGAGCGATTAAAAATGATAGTTTGGTACACGTGTGTACTGTATACTCATACGATGCGTGTACTTCCAAAAGATGGTGGTGTATTTACCAAAAATGCTAGTGCGAATAACCTGGGCCTTATATAGGATCATATATTACTGGCTAGGCCCATTTATCTCATTGGCGCATAACCCATTCCCTGTATGTAAACCTAACTATATATATCTAATACCTCGTGCGTTTCCCCGGCCACTAGGGTTTAAACACACCAGATTTGAGAAGCCGCTGTACCTCGTTTCTTCACCCGTCACCGCCGAAGTCATGGTACGCTTGAATCTCATCACTTTCACCTGCGTTATAATTGTTAGTTTGTTGATTCTTGTAAGTTTTTTTATTCGTCTTTGATTTTGTCAAAAATCTGGCACAGATTGCCTCAAATTCTTATTAATGGGGAAGGGTTCTCTTTAGATGGCTATCGTACTCAAATTTCTATTTAGTGTTGGTAACTAGCATAACAAAAGTTGCTTTCGATGTATATACTATCTTCCATTTCCCAATTTCGGATTCGTTGTCCTACGTGTGACAATTTCTTGCAATTAATTTCATAAATGATGTATATGTTATGATTTATCATATTGTTTTCGTAAGATACTTTTTGTTGTTGTTGTGTATTCTGTTAGGATTAGGATACTAATTTTGATAAATTTTCTGTTTTTGACAGTCGAAGAGGAAAACAAGAGAACCCAAGGAGGAGAATGTCACCCTTGGACCGGCAACGAGGGAGGGGGAATACGTTTATGGCGTCGCTCACATCTTTGCCTCATTTAATGACACCTTCATTGTTCGTTCTGTGCTTTGTCCAATTTAGGTTTTTCATACTTCTCTGTTCCAATACAGTGCATTAAATTATTTTATTTGCGCTCTATTTGCAGCATGTCACTGATTTATCGGGGCGTGAAACCATGGTCCGAATTACAGGTATCCTACAGGAATCACTTTTGTTTCATATACTAGTATTTTTGGCCTTTGATTACATTTGTTAAGTAAAATTGGGTTCTGTAGGAGTGTGTATTAAGAGTATATCGTCAGGGTCAAAATCCATGATTATGTAAAAACATGCTGGAAAGATATCCATGAATACTTCTTTTTGGTACGGAAATTGATTGCGACCTACTAATTCTGTGTATTTCAAGTTTTTTTTTTTTTAGTTATTTTGCTTTGTTTAGTGTGATATCAATTTAATAATTCGATCCACTGGGCAAAGGATGAATCCCATCTGAAATGGGTATTTTTTTGACTGAATTCTTTGATGCCTTTTCACCTTGGAGAACTGATGCCCTGTGTCACTTCACCTTTATTGTTGCATTTGATACTTTTGTGTTTAGAATTCTTCAATAGATGATCTGTAATTGTTACAATAGTATTCCAAGACATCCAGCAATGTTTCTGTATATGCTATACTGTATTCTATGTGTGAATATTTTCTATGTTAAAGGCTTAAAGCTGAATGCTAAGTAACTATCTAATCTTTATAAATGTCTTGTCTCCCTCACTTGCATTTTTGTTTGTCACAGGCTTTAGTTGGAAGCTCAATATTGCTTTTAAGCCCTTGCATTTTAAATCTGAAAACTGTTTCACTTTTGTTTTGTCTTAGGTGGAATGAAGGTGAAGGCTGACAGGGATGAATCCTCCCCATATGCTGCTATGCTTGCAGCCCAAGATGTTTCTCAGAGATGCAAGGAATTGGGCATTACTGCTCTGCATATTAAGCTCCGTGCTACTGGGGGTAATAAAACTAAGACCCCTGGCCCTGGTGCTCAGTCTGCACTTAGAGCCCTTGCTCGTTCTGGCATGAAGATTGGCCGGATAGGTAAGAAATTGCATCAACTCACATATCTGCAGTTTGTTTCTTCTATAAGTTTAATCAGATTGAATCTTTTTGTGTAGTTTATTGACACTGAATATTCTGCTTCTTTTTCAGAGGACGTGACTCCAATCCCAACTGACAGCACTCGTAGAAAGGGTGGAAGAAGGGGAAGGAGGTTGTAAGAGTTCTCACTTGTGGTTTTGGTTGATCTTCAGAAATTGGAAATTGTCATTTTATGTTGGGATGATATTTAGTTTAAAAATGTTTGTTCTTCTGGTTATTCAAAAGATTGTTGAGTTTCCTTGAATATGCGCATTTTATTCGAATGCTTAGTTTTGCAATATTTATTTTCGTACGAGGAATTTCTTGCCATGGTTATTTTGCTATTCACACTTAATTTTTAAAGAAAAGAATATCCGTGATTCGTTGTAGCATTTTAATATCTGACTTTTTGCCGGTTTTCTTTTTACTGAAAAATTATTATGTTTTGTTTCTTTTTTGGGATGTATTTGAGGACTCTGTTGCCTGAAGTGTGACATGAGTGTATTATTATCCCTATATGTATGACCATTCTTTACTTTGTCAGCTGAATTCCAATTGTTGCAGTTGATTTTCATGAATGGTAGATGGTTCCTTAAATTTGATTTTTAATAAATTGAGTATCGGAATTTCGTTTTAATCGAGTTAGAGAAGTCTTTCAGGGAATGGTTTTTATGTTAATTAGATAAGTCTTTTATGGAATGATTTTTATGTTAATGTACATTACCTATATGAATACGAGATCAGTATAATTTGTATGAAGCTGGTCTAAAGAAAAAAATTGAACATTATTATTGCTAGTATTCGTTAGTAGATTGTTCTCCTGAAAACATCAATTTATGTTTTAATTTATACTTATTTATGTTGGTTTGTAATGTGATTCTCCACTTTTTAACCGTTGGAAAATACCATAAGTATCAAGAACGGGAACTTAACTCACACCATGTATGAAGACCAAACCCAAAACACGGCTGTTGGAATCACTGAATTTTAATGATGTCCTGATAACATGAACGGTTAAGAATGAAAACCAAGTAAGATTTATTATTATCATAAATAGCTCAGATATATAGAATTATAGAATTTTAAAATAATGAGTTGTGTATAAAATGTAGAGATGTTAAATTGGCTGACCTAATCTATTTGGGTCAGTCATATAGGGTTGCGGACCTAAATGGTCCCTAGCCTTAGCAGTTAGTTTTAGTGGGTTACTAATATTTGAGACCTAATCCTAATTTTAGCGGTCCATGTACTAAATAGACTACTAACGGACTCGGGGTAATTATTTTTAAAAAAAATTATATTTAAATATAAAATACAAAGTCTTAATTATAATATGAAATTATTCAAATATAGTTCATAAATTCATGAAAATTACATGAAAATGCAATTCACAAAGTTCAAACATAAAAAAATAATTTAAAATTTAGTAAATATCTCAAAACTCTTCAATCTGCGGTATTAGATTCTTAGACAATGATAAAATATATTTTTTCATTTTAGTATCATCATTTGAAACATGTAAAAAGTATAATTTGTAATTATTTTAATAAAAATAAATTATCTAAAAAATGAAAAAAATCACCGACAACAAATTCAATGTTAATTTTTGTTCATTAGTTTTAATTAGGTTAATGATTAATAATAATTTAAATAAATAATTAATCATTTAATAAGCCTATTCATTTTTTCGTAAGTTTGTTAGATAAGAATTTACATTATCTTTTACAATTTAATAAAAATTATATATTAAATTAAATAATTAATAAAAAATTTAAAACTTAAGCGGGCAAAACGATTCGAGCTAAAAAAAGTCTGGTTTTAAACGGTCCACTATATGCTCGGACCTAACCCTGTAATTTTCAGGACTAAACGGGCCAGTCAGCAAGCCCGCGGTCCATTTAACATCTCTAATAAAAGGTATGACCCACAAATATAAGAGTAGGAATAGATGAAATCGTTTTTTAGGTGAAACATTAACGTGTCTGTTTTCAAATTCATTTGAATAATGTGGAATTTCTTTTTTCTTAAGTTGGTGGATCCAATTTTTTCAAATTAGAAGTACTTCGAGTGCTTTAGTTGTGTTTGAAAACTCACCAAACATATATAAATTAATATTTCAATCATGTAATATAGAATAATAATTATATATAAAATTATGTAGTTATATTTTAAAGAAGAGTAAGTTTTGTGTGAGGTCGTTTCATGACATGAGATTTGCATTTATTAATAAAAAGTTATAGGAGTTGTGAATAAAAGGAAGATTCACAAAAAAAGTAGGAAGAGATGAAATTAATTTTTTAAGTGAAGCATTAATGAATATAAATTAATAAATCAATCAAGTAATATAATACAATAAGGTAAAGTATTATGTGTGTAATATACACAGAAAATAGAATCTGTGTGTATCAATTTTGATTTGACCCGAATTATCCGTTTATTAACAATTTGATTTGAGTCAAATAAACAAGGATCCCATTTTCGTGTGTATTACACACATAATACCCACTCTATAATAAATATGTACATAATTAAGTAGGTATATATTTTAAAGAAGGGTAACTCTTGTGTGATATGATATTATTTCATAACATAAGATTTACACTTATTAATAAAAAATTATCATTTTTAAAAAGTGATAGTACCTCCATCTACAAAAAATATACTCACTTGTTTGCACGTGGTTTAATGCAATATATTGAAAACTATTACGAGATATTGTGAGGTTTGTTTTTGAATAAAGTGATTCTTTATGAAAAGTATGTCATATGTACTTTTCATAAATATTCTCTTTACTTTTCATAAATATTCTCTTTATTCATAACAAATCTTACAATATTCCGTAATACTCTTCGATATATTGCAATAAACCTCGTGCAAATATATGAGAACATTTTTCGTGGACGGAAGGAGTAATATTTTTGTTAAGTGACTCACTTTTTATTAAAAATTTACTCCCTCCATCTTTTAAATTTATGCATTGTATCTTGTTTCATCCGCCCACAAAAAATATATACTTTCCTTTTATGGAAACCACCACCTTTATTATTACTCACAATCAATTATTTTGTTTATAAGTGGATTCCTCAATACATTCACAATATTTTTTTATTTTATCTACTTTTTAAAAAAGTTTGCGCAAATACATTGGTGCACAAATTTAGTGGACAAATGTAGTATTACTTTTTATAAATGATAATTTTTTTATTTATAAATGACATGTCTCATGCCATGATATGATCTCTGTGATAAAAGTTCTTGTGAAAATAAATATTATTAACATAGAAATGATATACAATATGATTTCTGAATATTTGAAGGGGTTTTCTCTCTAGCTATGACCCTCATATTATCCTCTTGAAGTTGATTTTGACTGGACTTTGACTTGTAATGCTTATCCAAGGACAGTGAAGTCTTGTGTTTGGTGGAATGTTGGTTTGTTGAAGATTTTGGTGAAGAACGTCTTGAATTTGGTGAAGAACGATCTTCAGATTTTCAAGTCTGGATTGAGCTGGAACACTAGATCTGAGGGGTTTTGGACTTTGATCTCTAACCGAAGTGTGTTTGTGGTTGAAATTGATGAAGAACAGTTGAAGGCGGCAATGAATGCTTGAAGTCTTCAAGGTGTTCTTAGATTGGAAACATCTGATCAGAGGGATGCATGTCCTTGTTTCTGATTGAAGGATATTTTGGATGAATTTGGTGAAGAACGTTTGAAGACGACGAAGAAGGCTTGTTGATCTTCGACCTGGAAACGTCTGATCAGAGTGATGAAACTCCTTGTTTCTGAATCAAATGACGTTTCTAACTTGATTTGACGAAGAACGGTTGAAGGCAGCGATAATGTTTGATCTTCAAGATGTTCTTCATGAAAAATGTCTGATCGGAGGGATGTAGGCCCTCGATCTTGGATCGAACGCTATTTCTGGAAGGTTTTGGCGATGAACGACTTGAATCTTTGAAGAACTGGAGCGCTGGATCTACTTAGCTTGCAATTTGCTCGTTGAGAGGATTGTTGTCACTACCCGTTGCTTGTTCATCTTTGTTCGGTATGTTGGAATGCATGGACTTGACCCCTACTTATAGGGTAAGGGGTTGAAGACATTAATTTTCTAGCGTGACACGTGGCGCAATCTAGGTCATTAATGCCATATTTAATGAATAGGTTTAATGACCAACCAAATTTTGCTTGATTGATTTCAGTCTTCTTCTTTATTTATACGAAATATTTATAGTTTCGAATAAATAAGGCAAATCAAACATTTATTGTGTAATACGAGTGTCGGGAGACTCGTAATTTAATAATATCTGGTACCGTGTACGATGAATATAGTTTGACTACTTAATCAAATAATTAATTTGATAAATCCTCCAAATTAAAATAGTGATATGACTTGATATATATTTAATTTATACATGTATCATTAATTAATTGGGTGAAAATTTTATTTGCTTACAAATGCTTCATCGTGCTTTGTTCAATGAATGCCCCCTCGTGTTTTGTTCACACCTTAGTCTTGTATGCATCAGGTGCACCGTGCAACTCAAATTCATTTTTAAAAAGTTAAACAAAATACTATTGAAAAGTTACACATATTATTACTAAAAGTCTATCTTTAATGGTGTAATTTTTTAATAATAATTTGTGTAACTTTTCAGTAATAAATGGTGTAACTTTTTAGAAATACACTTGAATTGCACACAAGAGATTTACTCTTGTTCACGGTCATATATGGACTTGGAGTGAATTAAACACAAAATTTGAATTCTCGCTTGAATTTAAATTTTGGAAGATTGCATCTATATGGACCGGCCCAATTAATTATCAACCCTTGGGCCTAAGAATTTATTTGGGAACTTGAATAAAACTCAAATTGGACTATGTTTATTATTTGCCCACTTGTATTTTAAGCCCAATTCTCTCTATTTGAGCTCAATTCCTTTTTTTTTTTTTACTTGAGCCAATGATATTAGTTGGTCCAATCCACTTGGTTTTGATTCATTTTTTCCAAAACAGTCTTTAAGATATTTTGGAATTAATCCTAAATCAATAATCAATTTTGGTGTAGATTCAGCCTTCTTTTTTTTACGAAGCAAAATCCCTTATACAGTAAAACCTCTATATATTAATAATGTTGGGACCGAAGGATTTTATTAATTTATAGAGATATTATTATATCGATAAATTAATAATTTATTAATTTAAAGATGTTTTAATGTATATGCACAATTGACCTTCAAAGTTCCAAATTCTTTGAATAACTTTAAGTATACATACATAGTTATTGATGAAAATTAAGTTAAAATACAAATGTACTGGTAGAATTCCATGAACACAAACCCACGTGGAAGTTGGAATGACTTGTTTAAATTAATTGGTTTTGGAAAATACAAAAATATGGTTCATTGGACTAACATTTGTGCATTGAATCATGGATAGAAGTCAGGACTATATATTTATCCATTGGAATCTTGGTAAATCACACACAAAAATGGCCACTCATCTAAAAGGAATTCAAAAATCAACCATGACCAACTAACAACGAAAGATGTTATGTGAGTATAAGAGAGATCAACCTGGATGCACTCAGAATGATTTGGTGAAATGGGTTGAGAAATCTTTCAATTTGAAAGTTAGCCAAGCAACAATTTCGAACACTCTTAAGAGATCTGCAGAATTCCTATCATCTGAATTTGAGAAAGGTGGGTCGTCTAAGCTTCAGAAATCAGCCAAGTATCCGGACCTTGAGAAGGTTGTTTATGAGTGGTTTCTCCAACATCAAGAGCGTGTGAATATAACCGGGGAGCTAATCTTAGAGAAGGCAAATGAGGCACTTAAGCTTTTACATCCAGAGGATCCCGCAGATCATCGCCTTTCACAAGGTTGGCTTGAGAAATTCAAATCAAGGCATGGTATCAAATCATATCGCCGTTTCGGAGAGAGTGGATTAGTCAACATTCATGATATGGAGAATAAATTGGAGTCCATTAGGGAAAATATTGATCAATTTCCAAGGAAAGACGTTTTTAATATGGATGAAACTGGTTTGTTTTACAGGTTACAGGCTGATCATTGATTGGTGTGAAATTTGCTCGAAATTTAGGTGCTTTATTTGCTTAATTTGAGAGAATTTTATGCATTTTTACACTAAAATCATTTAATTGAGCTCAACCGTAAAAAAAAGGCATTTGCTATTTATTTTGCAGGAATTATGAAGGAAATAATGTCATTTATTGATGAAAGGAATGAATTAGCAACAGTGAGTCAGCAAAATGCACATTTGAGCTATACACCAGAAGGGCACACTTCCATTTGTTCTTAATTGAGAAAGCGCCAGAAATCCAAAATCACAGCCACACAATTGCCGTGCCTCTGTTTCACAACATCACACTGCCCTCTGCAACAATCCCACTCCAATATTCCAGCCATCTCCAACACTGCCATCACGCCGCAACAGCCATGGAAACCAACTGCCGCCTGTTCCACGCAGTCTGTGACACCATCCTCTGCTCCGTCCGCTCATCGACACCACCAATCGCACAGGAACTCGCCGCGAAATCGAAGCTTCAAGCCGTGTCCTGTTCGTCGCCGATTTGAAGGCCCCAAACCACTTAAACAGCCATGGATGCCGTCCCAAGCTTCGCATCTCACCTGGAATCGATCTCCACTGTTCGTCCGCCTATTACACAGCCGAATTGCAAAGCCGCCTCCACCCTATTCCATCTCCGCCGTCGAAGTGTTGCGCCTACTCGCCGCATTCTGCTTCTGGAATTCGGAAACCGCCACTGAAATCCGCCATCCCTTGTTGACGGTAAGGAAGAAGATAATAGATGGGCCCATTTCCATTTTAATTGCCAAGCCCACTTTTATTTCTGAAGGCCCAATGTCTATAAGGCCCATTTGCTGAGGTCTACTATATATGTGATTTCGGAACGAGAGAAAACAGAACAGTAGACATTAGAATTTATTTTATTTAGTTTTTATTCGAGAACATTAGCCAGTAGGTTTTAGACATTAGATTAGGATTAGTTTTCTTTTTCGTTTCTTTCGAAAATTGATCAGTAGACTAGTTTTCATATTTTTCTTCGTAACAGTAAATTAGGGGTTATTTTATTTCTCTTTCGTTACTTCAAACAGTCGATTAGTAGCTTTTATATTTTTATTTCATGATTTAATAATTAGGATTTATGATTTTCTTATTCTTGTTTTATTTAATTTTTGTTACGATTGCCTTTAGAATCATGTGTTAGTTTCTTTGTACTCTAGTCATGTGAATTTAGATTGAACCCCTACTAGGATAGAACAATTTTATGTTCAATTGAAATTTTATTTTATGTTGTGTTATGATTGTGAGATGACCATTTAGGAGTTTTGGTTTCATTTATATATTTTCATGCATTCTTAAGACCATTAGGTGTTTGAAATATATTTATGCGATTATATGATTCTTAGATTGGGATTCTCGTTAATTGGGCTGATGTTTGGACCAGTCGTGTCAATTAGCTGAGGACGACAACATAAAACACCGTAGTAATAATCGGTGAGAGCCGAATAGGATAGTTTAAGTACCCTTGCGGGAAAGAATTAAAATATTCAACACCCTAGAATATTAATTTATCTTGAAGGCGAGAATGAGGGCTCTAGATGCACTTATCCTGACTCGTCAATGATAGATAACATAGTCTAATCACTTGTCTATAAGTATTAGGTTTAATTATGTTGTGGCTTTTGATATTTCAATTCGAACGAACTTAGGTTCTTAATTGGTCTAAACTAATAGGGGGAATTTCTAAAGGATCATAATTAGAGTACACTTCCTTTGCACTTTCGTCTCGAAAGTTAGCTTCTTTTTATTTTATTTTATTTTATTCTTTGTTGCATGAGTTGTTATTAGAATTTAGGAAAACGAACCCCCCATTGCATTTTCAATTCGTAGTTAGGATTCTTTTTGTCTTTGATTTCAAACAATAAACAAATAATTCGCTCTTAGTTTACCTCCTGTGGGTTCGATACTACTTGTCCCTATACTTGCTCATACTGCACGATCCCTTCCTCTTGAGGGTTTGGATTTTGTTTATTTGCAAAATATTAGTTCAAGTCAATGGCGCCGTTGCTGGGGAGGTAACGAGTGTTTTGTTTGTTTAATTGTTTGAATAGATTTGATATTTTTTTTTTGTCTTAGGAGCAGCCCTGATGGACGATTTCATGGATTACGAGGATGAAGGAGGTGATTTCTGGCCTCAAAATCAGCAGTTACCGCCCTATCATCCTCCATATCATCCATATTACCCACCACCTCCTCCTGATCCATATCTGCCCCATTATCACCCACCTCTTTCTAATTCATACTATTCATTTTATCCATCTCCAAAACCCGATTATCCTCCACTTCCAAAGTATTATCCTTCATGCCCAGATTCATTTTATCCATCTCCATCAAATTACCAACCACACTCGCCATATCCACCTTCAGAGCCATATTATCCACCGTCTTGTCAGCAGTATTCTCCCTACCCTTATCAAGATCCACACTCATATACTTCTCCCTCTCCTATGCCCTTGAACAAAGAAGAGAAAGAAGTTGAACCGGAAGAAGATTGTATTGATCGTATTCAAAGATTTGTTAGAGAAAATCCTGGTGAAAACTACACAATAAGCATGCACTACGATCAAGACTCTTGCTTTCCTTCTTCTTTCACTATTATATGGCACCAAGAGGAAAAAGAAGGGAAGAGGATCCAAGTGAAGAGGATAAGGAGATAACTAGAGACGAGGTTGAAGAGGTCATTTCAGAAATAGAAGAAGATCAAGAAGAAGTGGAAGCAGAGTTGAAGAGTGAAATGAGAATTTCCGACCCTTTAAACTCTTCTACTTGCATTTTATTTGATTCTGATACTGATATTGATTTTGTTTTACCTCTTGACCTTTTTGACTATAGGATTGAATTGAAATTTTTTTTAGGCATCTTTGATCGAAGAAAAGGTAGGTGGAAAGAGATGAGAAGGAAAGAGGAGGAGAGACGTTCGTTCAAGCTCAAATGGAAGAGAGAGTTAGGTGAATGGTGCACTACTAATGAGAGCCTTCTAGACCGTGAACCTCAACGAGTGAAGTACAATGGCAAGGAGGACCGTTATCCTTGGCCATTTCGTTGAAGAGAGTTTGTATTTTAATTAATAAGTCCGGCATAGGACAATAAAAATAGCGCTTAATGGGAGGCAACCCATTTTCTTTGTGTGCTTTTCTTTCTTTCTGTTAGTTTTCTTTTGATTTGATTTTATTAATCTCTGTTTCTCTTCGAGTGTCTGTTATGTAGGTTTGAGACGGTTGAGTGCAAAAGGACACAAGAGAAAAGGAATTGTGCTGGTTTGAAGAGGAGTTATTTAGTGCAGGCTGAGGTACCACGAACCCAAACTTAGAGTTGCTTAGCAAATCTCTAAGTTTGGGGGAGTGATTTTTCTATTTATTTTTTTATGCCTATACTGCACAGGCTCACACTTTGTTCTTCCTTTTGATCTTATTGAATTTTGTCTTCCTGTGAGTTGTTGAATATTCTTGAGTGCATATTGAGTAGGTTTTGCCTAGATGTGATATTTAGATGGACACTACAGGCTCAAACTTAAAATTTCCTAGCAAAGATCTAAGTTTGGGGGAGTGTAATTTTAGTTGATTTGATGTTCTTGTACATTGCATAGGCGCACCTGTCTCACTTGTGTTGAGGTCTTGTTGTTGAGATATTGTGGAATGATATTTTGAGGCTTGAATATTGTTGTTTGATAGTTTTTTTAGATTTGGTTGAGCCTGATGGTGTGAATTGATGCTAGCTTGGTCATTTGATTATGTGAAAATTTTGCATGTTTTGTGCTCATATTCATGATTAGATAAACCAGTGAGCTTTAGAGCCTTTTGAGACTTGCATATATTATGGGTCTTGATTCTTTCTTGTGAGTAATCATTCATGCTTGTGTGCTCTAGAACTTGCCTTGTGTCTTGTTTGAGACTGCTTTTAGTGTGAAATTTATGAAAATGATAAGAGGCCATCTTTGTTTTGATTAGTCACTTAGCCAAATTTTTCCTACCAAATGATATTTTTTTTCCGTAGTTAGCCCTGTTGAGCCTGTTGACTTATTTTTTTGGCAACCTACAAATTTAGCCAATTTATCCCTTCTTAATGAGCCTTAATTTGTCCTATGATCTAGTGGAGCTTAAATGTCAAAGTGGATATTGAGGTTGAATTGAACTTTAATGTGAATTTGGGGGCTTAGTTGGTGTAGAAGTGAAAGAGAAAAAAGAGAAAAAGATGAGTTGTACATGAGAAAAAAAAATCGAGTTAAAAAAAAAAAGAACTCTTGTGTACTAAAAAAATTTGGTTGGGCTAAAAAAAAAAAGTGTGAAAAGGGGAGAAAGTGAATTGTGTTGAGCACAGAAATGATAGAAGTAAATTGATAGGCCTTGAGACTCCCTGAGATATGCATTGAGTTAGTCCTTGAGATATGTAATTATAAGGCTAATCTGTGAAAGTAATTGCTTGGAGTTTGAGATTATGAGTTGCAAATTGATCACTTGCGACTTGTCTTTTGAGAGTTTTAGAGACGTCTTGACCTCTCGCTCCACTAGGTTATGAGTCACTTTTATCCAGATTTTTCCTACCCCTTACCAAAGAGCCCACGTTACAACCAAAAGTAAAGTCCTCTTTGATTCATGAATTGATCACTTACTTTGTGGTGGAGAATTGAGACTATTGACAAGCATATGGTAATGCACTTGTGTGAATTGATTTTTGAGAGCATACACATCCTTATACACTTTGAGAGAAGAGTGAAACACTTACTTGAGAGGATTGTGAATTGAGCATTTTACTTGGCATAAATTTGATCATGACTTGTGAGTTTGTTAGTGGATTTTTGTTCCTAAGGATTTGACTAGAATGAAAAGACTTGATAATTGCTTATTTTTGCCTTGGAATTAATTTCTCACAATTTTCTCACCTTGATCTTTTTTTTTTTCGTTGCTCGGGACGAGCAACACTTTAAGTTTGGGGAAATGATAGGTGTGAAATTTGCTCGAAATTTAGGTACTTTATTTGCTTAATTTGAGAGAATTTTATGCATTTTTACACTAAAATCATTTAATTGAGCTCAACCGTCAAAAAAAGGCATTTGCTATTTATTTTGCAGGAATTATGAAGGAAATAATGTCATTTATTGATGAAAGGAATGAATTAGCAACAGTGAGTCAGCAAAATGCACATTTGAGCTACACACCAGAAGGGCCCACTTCCATTTGTTCTTAATTGAGAAAGCGCCAGAAATCCAAAATCACAGCCACACAATTGTCGTGCCTCTGTTTCACAACATCACACTGCCCTCTGCAACAATCCCACTCCAATATTCCAGCCATCTCCAACACTGCCATCACGCCGCAACAGCCATGGAAACCAACTGCCGCCTGTTCCACGCCGTCTGTGACACCATCCTCTGCTCCGTCTGCTCATTGACACCACCAATCGCACCGAAACTCGCCTCGAAATCGAAGCTTCAAGCCGTGTCCTGTTCGTCGCCAATTTGAAGGCTCCAAACCACTTAAACAGCCATGGATGCCGTCCCAAGCTTCGCATCTCACCTGGAATCGATCTCCACTGTTCGTCCGCCTATTACACAGCCGAATCGCGAAGCCGCCTCCACCATATTCCATCTCCGCCGTTGAAGTGTTGCGCCTACTCGCCGCATTCTGCTTCTGGAATTCGGAAACCGCCACTGAAATCCGCCATCCCTTGTTGACGGTAAGGAATAAGATAATAGATGGGCCCATTTCCATTTTAATTGCCAAGCCCACTTTTATTTCTGAAGGCCCATTTGCTGAGTTCTACTATATATGTGATTTCGGAACGAGAGAAAACAGAACAGTAGACATTAGAATTTATTTTATTTAGTTTTTATTCGAGAACATTAGGCAGTAGGTTTTAGACATTAGATTAGGATTAGTTTTCTTTTTCGTTTCTTTCGAAAATTGATCAGTAGACTAGTTTTCATATTTTTTCTTCGTAACAGTAAATTAGGGGTTATTTTATTTCTCTTTCGTTACTTCAAACAGTCGATTAGTAGCTTTTATATTTTTATTTCATGATTTAATAATTAGGGTTTATGATTTTCTTATTCTTGTTTTATTTAATTTCTGTTACGATTACCTTTAGAATCATGTGTTAGTTTCTTTGTACTCTAGTCATGTGAATTTAGATTGAACCCCTACTAGGATAGAACAATTTTATGTTCAATTGAAATTTTATTTTATGTTGTGTTATGATTGTGAGATGACCATTTAGGAGTTTTGGTTTCATTTATATATTTTCATGCATTCTTAAGACCATTAGGTGTTTGAAATATATTTATGCGATTATATGATTCTTAGATTGGGATTCTCGTTAATTGGGCTGATGTTTGGACCAGTCATGTCAATTAGCTGAGGACGACAACATAAAACACCGTAGTAATAATCGGTGAGAGCCGAATATGATAGTTTAAGTACCCTTGCGGGAAAGAATTAAAATATTCAACACCCTAGGATATTAATTTATCTTGAAGGCGAGAATGAGGGCTCTAGATGCACTTATCCTGACTCGTCAATGATAGATAACATAGTCTAATCACTTGTCTATAAGTATTATGTTTAATTATGTGGTGGCTTTTGATATTTTAATTCGAACGAACTTAGGTTCTTAATTGGTCTAAACTAATAGGGGGAATTTCTAAAGGATCATAATTAGAGTACACTTCCTTTGCACTTTCGTCTCGAAAGTTAGCTTCTTTTTATTTTATTTTATTTTATTCTTTGTTGCATGAGTTGTTATTAGAATTTAGGAAAACCAACCCCCATTGCATTTTCAATTCGTAGTTAGGATTCTTTTTGTCTTTGATTTCAAATAATAAACAAATAATTCGCTTTTAGTTTACCTCCTGTGGGTTCGATACTACTTGTCCCTATACTTGCTCATACTGCACGATCCCTTCCTCTTGAGGGTTTGGATTTTGTTTATTTGCAAAATATTAGTTCAAGTTAATCATTCACTTGCAACAAAGCAACTTGAAGGTAGAAAATAAGGTAAGGAGAGGTTGACAATTGTTATTTGTTGCAATGAAGATGGCTCTAAAAAAATTCCTCTATGGATTATTGGTAAGTATTCAAAGCCTGTTGTTTTAAGAATGTCAATATGAATAGCTTGAATTGTCAATACCGTGCCAACAAGAGAGCTTGGATGACTGGAGTGCATTTCGAAGAATATGTTCATTGGCTGGATGAACAAATGCATGGAAGAAAAATTCTTTCTGTAGTCGATAACTGTCCAGCTCATTCAAACAATATTCAAGGTTTACGAAACATCGAGTTATTTTTCCTACCCCCAAACATGACCTCAAAAATTCAACCATGTGATGCTGGCATAATAAGAGCCTTCAAAATGTATTACCGCAAAAGATTTTACCGTAAGAGTTTGGAAGGCTATGAGTTAGACATACCATCTCCACAAAAGATCAATATTTTAGATGCTATCAATATGGCAGTGTCAGCTTGGACCGAAAATGTTCATCAAGAAGCAATAGCAAATTGCTTTTGACACTGCAAAATTCGCTTGAAAAATCAAGTGCAAATGATGCAACTCATGGAGAAGACATTCGTGAGCTTGAGAATTTGATCACCCGTTTGCAATATCGCCACAAAATGGATGTGAATCAATTGCTCGACTCCTGGTGAAAATAATCAATGTCACGAAGTTCAGAGTCTAGAAGAGATAGTGACCGATGTCATTCATAATCTAGAAGATGATGATGCAGAGGATGATTCAATAGCTTTGCAATCGGTCACTCTAAAAGAAGCATTGCAAGCATCAACAACTCTTCATAACTTTTTTGTTGCAGTATGAGAAGACAACGCCACAACTATTGGGTGCAGTAAGGAGATTTAAAGATGAGATCAACATAGATTTGAAGTTCAAGAAAAAACAAGTTACAGTAAATTCTTATTTTACTAAGTTGTCTTAAGAATATTCAAGTGCATCATATATATATATGGATTATTTTTAATAATTATTAATTTATAGTTTTGTTAGGACCAATATATATACACTGGGATCTCAAAAAAATTATTATCTTATAATTTTATTGATTGAGTCCCAAATTTTTACTAGTCCCAACTTGGGACCGGACAAATTAATAGTTTTAACTAGGTTATTAATTTATCGAGTATTAATTTAATGAGATTTTACTGTATATAGAAGAAATCTCTCGTTTGACTCTTTCATTAAGCAGTCAATTTTCTCGGGTCTCAGAAATGAAATTTAGAGGTAATTTCTTTTACTTTTTTTTTCTTTTTGTTCCCTTGTTTTTTTTTTTTGGTGTCTTCATTTTTTTTAACATTTTCTTTTGCGAATGATAGTTCTTATGGGTGGGGCTTGACTGGAAGTGGGATCGTTCTCCGGCAAGAGGATTTGGCAATAGAGTGGCAACAGTTTTGAATCCCCAACAATAATCGATGGCGAGATGCATGTGGTTCACAGCAAGGGACGCGATTTTCGGTAGGATTTGGGCATGACTTGTAGAGAAATTTTCGAGCATGATTTTCTGGCGGAGATGCGGAGTTTGATGCAGGTTTCAGTGGCGATTTGTGGTAGAGTCAGTGCGATTTGCAGCGGATAACTGTTCTGGTCACTAGCAGCGATTGACAACAACTTGTTGCAATTTATAGACGGTGGCGGCACTCAACCGGATGCCGCCATATTCAAGCGGCGAGACTTGGACGCGATAACTCCTAGTGATGGCAGTTTCTGGCGAGAAGGCTAGCGATGACGGAATTTCCAGCAGCGGTCTTAGATTGCAGACGCAGAGAGTGGATTCTCGTGGCTTCGTGTTCAAAAAACGGGGGTGGCCCAACTAATGGTGCCAGTCTGTTGGTAACTCGATTTTTAGTACCAGATTTCCAGCAAGGAGAGGGCTGCAATTTGAAGGACGTTGAGGTGGAATAACAGTCGGTTTCTAGCAATTGGCCGAGGGTAATGCGACGCAATTTCACTTTTCGATTAGGCGCTGCGTTTGCGACGTGCAGAGGCTGAACGTCGTGCATGTGGACAACGAGAGCCAACGAAAATATCGGAACTGGGTGGTGGCGTAACTACTCTCCGGTGGCATTCATCTAGGGACTGACATTCGAAGAATGGCGGAAAGGAGCATGACTTTTTTTTTGGCGGGCCGGCAGAATTTCAGTGCATGATTTGCGGCATAGTTTCAACCTTATGCGGCTGAGTTCGATTTTCGGCCAAAACTCAAGTAGGGCTGGGTAATGGGTTTCAGGACCCGATCTGAATCCGAAAAATACCCAAAATTGGGTTTCGGGTAAACCGAACCCGAAACTAAAAAAATGAGTTCAAAATTGAGTATTTTTCTCAAACACGGATTATCCAATCGGGTACCCAGAATTTAAAAAGAAAATAATATTTATTTTTTAATAATATTAGATTTTTTAAAAAATTAAATAATATTAGCCTAATTGAATTATTCACGATTTCAGTAGATTATTAGATTAGATTAGTTTCCAATTAAATAATCTTTAGTAATATTAGAAGATCTTTAATAATATTGGAGTATCTTTAATTATCTCCAATATTAGGTTAAAATCTTTGTAGAATTATAACAATCAATTTCAAATCAATTACTACGTGTATGCGTCTCTTCACTTCACCACCACCACGTTGTTGACGCACACGATTCTCTAAAAGATACATCAATTTTGGCGGCTGACACCATCACGCTCCCGCTGCCCACATTCCACACTGCCTCGCCTCACACAGACTTTTTCTTCTCTGATCTCTAAATCTGGTATTATCTTCTTGTTTAAATTCTTGTTGAAAAATTTAATTTGTTAAACACATTATTCATTCAACATTCGCAGAAAATACGAATAGATTCAAAAGAAAAACAGAGAGAGGATAAATATTATGGTCATACTTTATCTTTTCAATCATACGATTCTGTGCATGTATTTTGAGATTAATCTTTTTTGCTTTATACGTATAATAAAATACAGGAGCTTTTTTTTTTCATATTTTAGGGAACACACAATTTATTCTACTCAATAGAATATAGAAAAAGAAAGAATAGTTAGTAGCTTAGCACACCATGCGTGGAAATAGTTTTACGTGTAAAACTGATTTGAAAATTGTTTATATATATATATATATATTTACACACTGCAGACCAAACTAAAAATATGTGACTAACTCTTGAAAGTATTTCCCCTGTTCTATATCTTTGCTACAAATTATTTCCATTTAAAAAAATTTATCTTATTTACTTGCTTTTTTTGTCATTTCGTATTCACAATGACATTTATCGGTTGAAAAAGATGAGTGTCCACTAATTCGGCATTAGGGGAAGCGCTAGAATTAAAGGGACTTGTAGGAGAAGGTAGAATATTTTCTTAGTTGTAACTTCTATGCTCAACCAAAAGAAACTGCTTCTTATCTTGTATAATGCTTAGCTACAGAAAACTTTGTCCAAACATAAATAAAAATGAGTATTTTCTTTCTAGCAACATACTGAAAGATTGAGTGGAAGATTTTAATCATGAAAAATCCACAAATAAACGAAGTCAATGTATCCTATAATTGGTACATTTATTGTTCATATGCAAGTCTGTGACACATTTCACATAATGAGATTGGGGGATTGATTAGTTATTCCATAATTCTAGTATAATTTCTTGTTGGGTTAGTTGTGAGAATTTTTTATGCTAACATGAAAGGCTTGTTTTGTTTTGGTACTTAACAAAAATTATTATACGCTAACAAAAATTATTATGTTTTTTCATTTCTTCACATATATATAAATTACCTATGAAAATAAACTCTATATTATTTGTAGTCAATTCATTTGTAGGTAGAATTTGTAGATAAATTTACGTATTCATTTCATTACCATGTGTATGGAATAATGATAATCTAGGCTATAAGATTGAAGAATTTACTGTGGACTTAACTTTATTTGTCTAATTTTTTTAAATTTTTTTAGGATGGACAAGAAGAAAAATGTGATGGACGAGGACCATGAGAAAGGGTAATCAACATGAAGAGCCTAATGATGTGATGCAAATTGATGAAAAATTTGATATAGAGCGAGAGGGGGTAGGAGACGATGAATATGATAGTGATGGTGATAAGGACGATGGTGGAGGTGGTAGTGAAACAAGAGCTAAAAGGAGGCCAAGAAAACTATTGCAATGAGATCAAAATTTTGGAGTCACTTTGAGAAATTCATTTGTGACATGGAGAACATCCAAAAAGCTAAGTTCAAGAATTGTGGGACACTACTTAAAGCTGATCCGAAAAGACATGGAACAACATCTATCAAAAAACACTACATGATTTGCAAGAAAATGGCCTCATAAAGTTGCTACGAGTCAACCTCGAGTTGCAGTTCAACAATCACTTCAAGTTGACAACAAGGAACCAAAACTTGTATCGTGGAAGTTTGATCAAACTAAAGTTATTGAAGCTGTTCATTATATGATTTTAGTTGATGAACTTCCATTGAAAACAGTTCAAAAGTTGAGTTTTAAGCTCCTGATGTTCCATGTCCTATATTTAGGATGCTATCTAGAAAAGCTATGACTAGGAATATATTTGAGTTCTATTGTGAGGAGAAGAAGAAGTTGAAATCTTATATTAAGAAGCTCTATGATAGAATTTGCATCACCACATACACATGGACATCGATTCAAAGAATCAATTATATGTGTCTTACAGCTCACTTTATTGATGACGATTGGAGGTTACAGAAGAGAATTCTAAACTTTTGTCCGATCTCTGGACATAAAAGTGAAGAGATTGGGAAAGGAATAAAGAAATGCTTGCTTGATTGGGGGATTGATTGTGTGTTCAGCATCACAGTTGATAATGCTACTGCGAATGATGATGTAATTGTATACTTGAAAAAGAAATTTGATAATTGAGGCTCTAATCTTCTAGGTGGGAAGTACGTGCATATGCGGTGTATAATTCATATAGTTAATGGGTTTATCACAATATAGTTCTAGATTTTAAGTATCCTCACAAAATGGTTCTAATAAAATTGGTATTTACAATATGGTTCAAACCCTATCAAATTAATATCCCATCCCCTCTCTCTCTCTCACTTTTCAAATTTGATATCAAATTAAACACTCTCTCTTTTCGATGGAAGGTGGAGGCCGGAAAATAGGAACCATGGAAATCAAGCTGCCATTCCTCTTCGACGGAATCAATGGCTTTCAAAGCCGCAACCACCATGGCTGCAGAGGACACCCCATCACCGTTCAACATGGCTACAGAAGCCCACTGCTCCTACGCCCCCTACCGTCGTTGAAGCCGCTGCTCAACCGTCCCGGCGATTGAAGCCAAATCGCCTCTGTTTGAACAAGAAACCGCCACAACAGCCGAGATTCTTGGCACTTAAGGACAACAAATGAGGGGATGATTCTGCGAGTTGTGGAGGCACTGCTTGTGCATCGACGATGAAGGTGGAGGTGCGACGAGACTGCGGTGGTGCGGTGGATCTGCAGCGATATAGGATTTTCAGTTTATTTTTTGGATTCAATTTGGATTTTTTCTGGTGACACAAGTGATGAATTCAATTATTTATGTTTATTTTATATTTTTTGGATTTTTAACAGATCTTGTTGACGGGGTGGATTGTTTTTGTTTTGTTGAAGGGGGTGATTCAATTTTTTGATTTCCCTTTTCATTTCAATTTTTGTTTTTCATCCCTGAAGGGGATGTTGAACGGCCATGAATAATGAGTTTTTGAGGATTTGGATATGGAGGCTCCACTTTTGCCTAATTTTGTCACTAAAATTTATGTAAATTTTTTGTATTTTTTTTTCCAATTTTTGATTTTTTTTAATTTTCAATGTTTGAATCTGGGTTTTTGAATGTTTGAATTTGAGTTTTATATCCGTGCAAAATAGTTTATATGTTCATGCAAAATAGTTTACTTGTATGTGCAAAATAGTTTATATGTTCGTGCAAAATAGTTTATATGTTCGTGCAAAATAGTTTACTTATCTGTGCAAAATAATTCAATATCCTGTGTAAAAATAAAATATTGTTTTGCAAATTTTTCTTTTGCATCTAGTGTGACCCTTCTGCGTGTTGTGCAGATATGACGCATAAAAATCAATTTGAAATGAAGGGGAAATAAAGTGAATGGAGGATGAATTTTTTAATTTTATCTAAAGGCAAATTGTAATATTTTTGGATATGTAACTTTTGGATTTGATAATGGAATTTATTTGATTCGTGCAAATTAATATATTGATTCGTGCAAAATAATATAGTGATTCATTCAAATTAATATATTGATTCGTGCAAAATAATATAGTGATTCGTGCAAATTAATATATTGATTCTTGCAAAAAAATATAGTGATTTGTGTAAAATAATATAGTGATTCGTTCAAATTAATATAATGATTCGTGCAAAAAAATATAGTTATTCGTGCAAAATAATTTTTTGCTTTGTGTGCAAAAATCAGATTTTGAACTAATTCGTAAATACATTATTTTGTAGAACCAATACGCAATAATATGCTATAATACAGACCAATATGTAAGTGACCCATAGTTAATTTGATTATGCAAGATGACTTGAAGAACAAAAAAGAACATGACACTATATGTTGTATTAGAGGAGCTATAAGGTACATACGGAGCTCTCCAGCTAGGTATAACAAGTTCAAAGAATGTGTTAGAGATAAGAAATTGGATACAAATAAGTTGTTAACCTTGGATGTACCTACTAGGTGGAATTCCACCTACTCAATGTTGGAGTCAGCAGTAAGACTTAGGAGAGCTTTTGAAGCTTATCAAGTTGCTGATCTTGGATATGTACATGAGCTCTCAAAGACACCACATGAAGGGGTTCCTAGGGATAGTGATTGAGAGAAGTCGGCCTTATTGCAAAATATTTTAGGATATTTTCACAAGCTCACATTATGCATTTCTGGTACCCAATATGTCACATCTATCCACATGTTTCATGAAATAAGTGCGGTGGAGATGCTTCTCAATGAGTGGCTAGAAGCTTCTAACTTCGGTTGAGTTCAATGACATGGAGGATGAAGGAAAAATTTGAGGAATATTGGAGATCAATTGATAAGGTTAACATGATTTTATACTTTGCTGTGATTCTTGATCCGCGCCATAAGTTTGAGTTTCTTGAGTTCTCTTTCAATGATTTGTATAATGATGCTTCAAAGCGTGCGAAAATGAGTAATAAAGTTAAAACTGACTTGCTAGAGATTTTTTATGCTTACAAAAAGATGTATGAATGTCCAAGAAGCCCAAACGCCCCAACATCGAGCTCTTCTTCTTTAGGGAAACATGCTATGAACTCTCAGTTTCCTTCTAGCACCCTGTTAAAAGAACAATTTAGGAAGTTGAAAAGTGAAGGAAGAAATGAGCATGTGAAAACCGAGTTGGAGAAGTATCTTTTGGAGGATTTCGAGGAGGATGGTGAAATATTTGATGTATTAAAATGGTGGAAGGTCAATTTCCAAAGATTATCTATTCTCTCAAAGATAGCTCGGAATGTATTTGCAGTTCCAGTCTCCACAGTTTTTTCGGAGTCTACATTTAGCAGCAGTGGGAGAGTTCTTGATGCATTTAGGAGCTCTTTGTCAACTAAGATCATTCAAGCTATTATATCTGCTCAAAATTGGTTTCGTGCAAACTCAACGCTAATAGATGATGAAGAAGACTTGAGTGAGCCTGAAGTTCTTGAGAAAGGTACATTATTATTATTATTATTATTATTATTATTATTATTATTATTATTATTTATACTCTTTTAATATTAGTTATTTATTACTTGTTTTTATATATGTATGTACATTGATTGTAATCACTTTTTCATTTTGCAGAATTAGCCAATTCGGGGATTGATTAAACTATTTTGGATGTTTGATTGTTGCCGGCCCATTCTCTCATGGTTTACCAACCACCATCTTTTGAATTGAGACATTGATCCTCTATTATTATTAGTTTCTGCATTTATTTTATTTTGAACTTTATTTCATTAGCTCTATTTTGATTTGTTTTAAGAATTAAGACTGTTTTGATTATAGAATGATTGGATGAAATTTGAACGATTGAAATTATTGCATTGATTATTCATATTTGAATTAATTATGACAGATTATACTTTTGTATTCAATATTTTCATGTTGCAATTTTTAAAGTATTATCTATGGGATATTGTATTTGTATCCATGAACCATGTTATTTTTAATAGAAAGAAATTAAATTGAGAAAAATATATTTTAAAAATTAGGTACTTGAAATTTTGGGACCCGAATTTTAGGTACCCGAACTAAATCGGGTTCGGATTTCTAAATATTGTACCCAAAATTTTGGCCCTGAACCCGACAAACCCGAACCGATGCCCACCATTAAACTCAAGGCACTGGGTTTACGATGTGAAGGGGCTAGATGCCGTGCACGTGGGCAACGAGTGCGGTGATGCTGCTGTGACCATAACAACAAGGTGATTTGTGGGTGGAATAATTAACGGTGCGACGGTGATTTGCACGCGACTCGCAGTGGCAGAATTTAGCAACAGGGGAACGCAGACTTCCAAATAACTTGGGCTTTTCCTCATTTTTTGAATTGGGCTTCTGAATTTAATCATTGGGGCTATTCCTCATTCAATAATCCATAACTTGGGTCATTTAAAGATAATATAATTAAAATAGACTTCTGATGAGTTGAACCCTCTTCAATTGGATCATGAATTGGGCTTTTCATGGATTGAACCTTCAATTAAATTGGGCTTCTAATTAAGTTGGATCATTGGGCTTTTAATTAAATGTAAAATGGCTTATTAAATTTAAAATAATTTTAGACTTAGAAAAATTATATTTCTAGCCTATTTAAATTATTTAAATATGATTTTGCCCCCATACTTAAGCCTAATTTTAACTTCATTTTTATTTTGCAGCCCTTAGCTTCAACTCTTCATCATGGTTCATTTCAAGACAACAAAGCTCTCTTCTGGAGTTCGTCATTCGATTATCCTGAACAACGAGCATCAGCTAGTGGACAAGGGGGCCTATCTTTGTGTCGAGAAGCCAGCAATTGACAAGTATGCAGACTCTGTGCCCTTAACCAGCAATGAGTTCTGCATTAAGGAGTGGTCTCAAAAGGTGTCAATATCCAAATCAACTAAGGCGTTGGTCTTGAAGGCTGCGAATTATGAAGATCCCGATCCAAGTAACATGAAGCCTCTGCCAACACTTGGACGACGCATCATCATGGGCAAGAGTGGATGGGACGGGCCTTTATCATTTGTTGGCAAGTTCCACTCCAATGACGACTATTGGGAGTGGACTGAAGATATTCTCAGCCGTTGTAGGAAGATTCTTCAAGATGCCAGAATTTATGATGTAGTCTTCGTGTTGCTGTTCGCCTATGACCGCAACTCAAAGTTGATCAAATTTTGACTTGGAAATCAGACTTGGAATTCTTTTACTACAAGAATTTGACTTGGAAATCCGAGATAAGAAGTGTGCAGAGAACTCAGTGGAAAATCACCTCAGTCGAGTTGTTAGAGAGGAAAATGGTACACCAATCCAGGAAAGCTTTCTGGATGAACAACTAATGGCAGTCTCACCAAATTTTGAAACACCATGGTATGCTGATCTTGTATATTTTTTGGTTGCTAACACTTTTCCCAGAGGTATGCCTAAGGCAAGGAGGCACAAATTGAAGAGTGATTCTAAATACTATGTATGGGACTATCCCTACTTGTGGAAACACTACTCAGACCAATTAATTCGACGATGTGTACCCGAGGTGGAATTCAAGTCGATTCTTGCATTTTGCCACACATATGCATGTGGTGGTCACTTTGGCTCGAAGAGGACAACACACAAGGTATTGAAGTGTGGTTTCTACCGGCCTTCACTTTTCAAAGATGCACACATATTTTGCAAGGCGTGTGACAATTGCCAAAGGACAGGTAATATCTCTCATCGAAATCAAATGCCTCAAAATCCAATCGTGATTTATGAAATCTTTGACGTTTGAGGCATTGATTTCATGGGCCCTTTTCCATCTTCGTTTGGTAATTTATATATCCTCTTAGCTGTTTGTGACAGGTTTTGTTAAGTCTAACATTTTTGCAAGATTCGGCATTCTGAGAACCATCATTAGTGTCGAGAAACTCACTTCTGCAATAAGATAATAGCGGCATTGCTCAGAAAGTATTCGGTAGTTCATAAGACCTCCACAACATACCACCCACAGACAAACAGACAAGTTGAAACCTCTAATAGAGATATCAAATTGATTTTTGAGAAGACTATTCATCCGAACCGTAAGGATTGGAGCTTGAGGTTGGAAGATGGATTATGGGCGTACCGAACAACCTACAAGACCCCAATTGACATGTCCCCTTATCGTATGGTCTATGGTAAGGAATGCCACCTTCCTGTCGAGTTGGAACATAAGGCATTTTGGGTGATCAAACAGTGCAACATGGACTATGACGAGGCCGGGATACACAAAAAGCTGCAAATCCAAGAGTTAGAGGAGATATAAGGAATGAAGCCTTTGAGAATGCTTTGATTTATAAAGAGAAAACCAAGGCATTTCATGATGCAAGAATCAACACAAAACAATTTGTTGTTGGAGAAGTAGTCCTACTCTATCACTCAAAACTCAAGTTGTTCCCAGGTAAGTTACGTTCTCGTTGGATTGGCCCTTTTGTGATCACTAAGGTAATCTCTCATGGTGCAGTAGAAATTAAGAGCATGGACACAAGCAAGATTTTCAAGGTGAATGGGCAACAATTGAAACCATACTACGATTGATTCTCTCAATTTAACATTGAAGATGTGAATTTGGAAGACCCGAAAATTGCCTAAAAGAAATGGAGCTGAACGTCGAGCATAACGACGTTAGACAATTGTGCTATTGGGAGCCAACCCAAATTTTAGTTGCTTTTTATAGGATGTATATTTGTGTTGTTTTATGTTCGTTGGTGAGGGTGGCTAAATTTTGTTAGATTGTGTAGGTGTTGTTCTCTCGTTAGGTATGATAGTGCTCAAAATCCATTTAAGAACTGAAAAGTCAGCTTAAAGTCATCTAGACTTAAGCGTGATCATGCCAAAAAGAGAATTCGCTTTGCCATATCATTAAAAAAAATAACATAAGCTCTTTTGCACTTAAGCATGATCACGCCCAAAGCTAACAATTCTCTTGAGGCATCTTTGCGTTTAAGCGTGATCAAGTCTAAATAAAGAATAACTTCTGTTGATTATGGATTGTTACCGCCCGTTCCCATTTTTATTACTATTATTATTATTATTATTATATACTTTTTTCCCTAATTCGTATTCCCTAATTTTCTTATTTCCTAATTCCCCTAAAGGTATGTTTATTTTGGGACTAGCTCGGGTGGACGTAGGACTTTGCGATCACGCTCCACACGAGTTTGAGATTTAACATCCGGATTTCGCATCCCAAACTCAATCAACACCTAAAAATATCTACTCCCTCCGTCCACAAAAATTGGACTACCTTGACAATTCACGGTTATTAAGAAAAGTTGATGTTGATGTGTAAAAGTGAGTGTATTAGTATAAGAAAATATTTAATTATTAAAAAAGTACTTGATGTGATGTGTAAAAGTGAATATATGTGTATAAAAAATGAAAAATAATGATTGTAAGTTTTCCATTTTAGGTAAGTAGACCATTTATTGTGGACAACCATTTAAAGTAACATGGACCATTTATCGTGGATGGAGGGAGTATTAAACCTATTATTACTCTTTCCAACACAACACTCATAAAATACCTATAATATACCTATAAAATCAATCATTATCACACTTTGATTTGACATAAAGTAACATCCTACCCTACTAAAATCCCAAAACAAACACACACTTTACTATTCATCAAGATTATCACATTTCAGGATTTCAAAGTCATGACTTGCTACGACCCCTTAAATCCCATAACAAACATACCCTATTTCAAGCCCTCGACACCACCTGCACTGCCCACTCGTACGCCTGCATCCATTTTAGCGATGGTGCCACCGTACACCCACCAGCCCTGCCCTTAATCGCGAGGGTGCCGCCGCCGTGGCACCCCTCCACAGCACACGACATCCATGGCGATGCAGCCCATCAAACCATCGGCGAACCCTAACAACTGCCACCCGCTTCTCATGTGCGAACATACACCAGCGCCGCCATTGGAGTCCCTCCATAGGTGCACAACACACGGCGACACAATCGACCGCCTAGAGCCGCGGTGCCCCTGTACCGTCGACAGCGTATCACTCTGGTGCCTCACACCTACCATTACTGGATTCCAAAATGGCGTCGACCTTCTATCGCGACCGCCTCAACACGCTGTACATAGGCACACAGCTGCCGATCGCGACTGCCCAGTTCGCGGTGGAGTCACACCGTGGTCCTGCCCCCTCCGATTTCAATGGCTCGGACTAGGAGCAAACCATCACCACCCCTGACGATGATGAAGAAAAACCTGGACCAGGGGTAATTCATCCCCGTGCCTACGCCCAGCACGTTAAGCACTCCCGCTCGTATTCCTCGAGCGCACTCCAAAAAGGGTAAGGCCATTCTACCACTATCTGAGACGAGCATCCATAGTAACATGCAGTTCAAATATAAGGTTCACCAAAAGATGTATGACGAATTGTGTAATCGTATGATTATTCCCTGCAAATATGTTGATATGCCTTATTTAGAACTGTTAGATATTCAAACTGCTTTTTATTTTTTGGTAGGCATAAGATGGAGAAAGTACTTTGAAATTCATTGCCCAACTTTCTATGAATTGGTTAGGGAATTCTATGCAACATTTCAATTTGGAAACATATAACCTTATGCAATTTCAATTAATGGGTAGACAATTTTGATTCTCCATAACTGAGTTTAACATTGCCTTGGGTGTGATTACTCCTGCTTATGCTAAGTCTGATGAGTATAGGACGTCTAAAGTTGATTTTGATAGTGCATTTCATCAAGTTTTGTTTGGGGTACGATGTTGACTGATACTTCAACCTATGATCCGAGTAAGTACTCCGGTACTTTTCTTCGTGATCCTATTTGGCAATATGTGCATCATCTTCTTACATATAATTTCTCTGGAAGAAAGAGCTCATCTTCTATTTGTTCTAAGGCTGAATTGTATTTCATTTGGGCTATGGTTAATAATGTTCACGTGAATCTTGGTTATTGGTTAGCTACACAAATGAACAATGTGCTTGACAAAAAAGAATAAACCTTTAATTCTTAGTTCTCTTATTACTCACTTGCTACTAATCTTGATTTGCTTGGTGTTAAGAAAACCTGTATGCATATAGCTTGTGAGATGGAATCTTTGGATTCCAAGTGTTTAGAGAGGATGTGGCTTGTTGAGCGTGTAGATGGAAGACTGTTCTTGCCCCCATGGACATCGCCTCGTACCAGCAGCCTTGAGATTGGCTTCGAAGCGTAGTCGGGCTTAGTTGGAGAGCAATCATGTTGTGGTCGGGACCGATGAGCCTGTCCCTTCTCCCACAGATCCTCAAACTCCCAAAATTCTCAAGCGGATTGAAAACTTGGAAAGCAATATTGATAGCAAACGATGCTGCAAGTGTAAAGGACGATCTCAAACGGGTAGAAGCCAAGTTGGACGCTTTCTTCCGCTTCATGCACTTTGAGCCTCAACAACCACCGTCTGATTCCCACACATAGTCAGGGAAGTCTTCTTTTGCTTTTTGTTTTGCATATTTTTTTTGTGACATTGAGGATAATGCTTGTATTAAGTGTGAGGGTGGCTTCGAGATTGAGTTTTTACTTTCTTTTGGGTGCATGCATTAGGTAGAGGTATTAGTTCATCTGTGAGTCGATTTCTGATATGTCTAGTTGCTGATTTTTTATCATTCTAAAGGAATTCATGCCTTTTGTTCTATTCGAGTCTCGTGCAATACTGGTTTGAATCCTATGGTATGATAAGGGTGTCAAGTGTGAGTGATTTGTGTGTGATTCTCTGAGTTGAAAGTGTGTAGCTGATTTTAGGTGATGAAATTGGATAAAAATGCACGAAATTTGATGCACTATACCTATTCTGTGAGCGTTTGAGCCTAAGTGCGATTCATCCTATAGATGCTCAGTTTTTTTGATTTTTTGTTGTGTGATCAATTTTGGTGTTTTCATTCTAGAACTTGCTCTCTTCATGCATTTCGAGATCGCATTTATGAACTCATGCATTAACATGATAAAGGCACTTAGGATTACACTTTTCGCTTATATGTACTTACCCTATTGCATTTATCCTTAGAAGCTATGATTGAGCCTTAACCTTTTTACTTGATTTAACACATTATTAGCCATCTTCCATCTTACTTGAAGCCTCATCCGTTTGCACCATTGTTGAGATTTTAATATGGAATTAAGTGCATGACAGCTTGTTTTGATGATGGGTGGAGTTGTAGAATGAGAAGTGATGTGAAAGAAAAATTTGAAAGTGCTGAAAAAAAAAAGTTCAAGGGTAGAATAAAACTCCAGCAAGAGAGAAAAGAAAAAAAATGCTGAAATTGTTGAAAAAGTAAAAAAGAGAGATGAACAATGTGTGCAAAGCCTAAGTAGACTAATGATTGAGATATTCTTCTACTCTTGAGGATGAAGTTTGTAATATGAAGTGATGAGTTTTGTTTCGAAAGAAAGGAATGTGACTGTGATTGTTGTTCTAGGATTGTTATGCACTGAAATTTGCAATTAATTTTGACTAACGACCACATATTTTTTCCTTTATCCTACCCCTACCCCAAGCCACGTTACAACCAAATTAAAGACCTTTTAATTTTTGCATGAGTTTCATTGTCTTTAGCGATGGAAATTTGATAATTGAGCAAGCATATGGTAATGCCACATTACAATTTGACATGAGAGTTTTTCATACCCTTTATACACTTGAGTGTGAATGAGTGATATCTTTTGTGAGGGTGTTGAATCTTTGTGCATTTAAGTCCAATGAAATTGCTGAGAGTTAGTAAAACACTGTGTTTTCTTAGATTGCACGTGAGTCATGATCACTTGATTATTCTTGGGAGTGCTATGATCTTGAACTTTTGGTGTATGAGATTTGAATCCTTGGTTTTGGTTTGAGTTGCTTGAGGACAAGCAAAGATTAAGTGTGGGGGATTTTGATATGTAGAAATTTATGTGTAATTTTGATTTATTTGTGGGCAATTTATTGCACTCAATTGTATTAGGAAAAAATACATACTGATCTAAGGTAAACAAATAAACTAAAGGTAAGTAACAAAAACTTTTCAGCATTACAAATTGGTCTAAACAAGAAAAGTAATACAATTGGTTAATTAACAACTAATAAAGTAGAAAAATACTAACACACGTAAAGGCTACAATTGAGGCTATGCTACGATAGACACAAGACAAATATGTGCACGTCTGAAGGGGTTATACCCAATATATAAGAAATTCAAATGACATTCTTGTAGCATTTGACGGAAGCGAAGGGACGTGTGTTGGAGCGTTCTTACAGAGTGCAAAGGGTGTTGGTAAGTTTCTCATCTAATGATATTTTTTCCAATTCATCACACGGCACCACACCTCCGTACACAGTGCTGGAATCCGCCAAGTAACCACCGTTCGCACCCAGCAGTAGATCGACACCATTGCCCATCGTCTTCCGCCCAGAGCTGATCGCCTCTATTCCCGATCGATCCAGGTGCGGCGTCGCACAAGTCAAATTGATACCGAAATCCTCACCTGCAACCATGACAACAACTTATCAGCGATAACTGCCTCTCTATTGCACGAAGCCCGATACCGAATTGCCCAACCCCAATCGCGCCCAATGCTCAATTCCAGTCACAGCGTAATCGCCTTGCGTACGGGTATGAGGAAAGAAATTGCTTGGGCCCAAGTCCTATTTTGCTTTATAAGCCCAATTCTATTTTTTGTTAGATATACTTGGCCCAATTTATTTATTTGCAGAGGGAATACATATGTTATAAAAGGTGGGCTATTCTCATTATTTGGGAATTCATGTCTTAGTTAGGTATTTATTGAGGGGATTTATTCATCTTTGAGGGAATTCACGCTTTAGTTAGATCACACCATTAGGGAATTAGGGCAGTAGTGTTTTATTAGAATTAGGGATTTAACTTAGTTTATTTAATTCTTGTTTTGGGATTTCAACTGATCTTGATTATTCTGTTTAATTTTAATTTCAAGTTTTAAATTAGGTATGGGGATTGTGTCGACACAGGTCGTTAACCTAAATTGTATGAATGAAGATGGAGCTTGAATTTAGGGTTTTTTAGATAACTGAATATATGAATGTCTTAAATTCAGTAAGCGTTTTGTACATGTGTTAGCCTACAAAACTTTTCGACTTCATTTGGGTTGGTCTATCACTCGATTTCTAAAGTGTAAGCATAGATGGTATCACGAATCTGATTTTTTAAAATGTATTCTACAATGGTGTCGTTTATATATATATATATATATATATCTCTTTGAGAATGAATACAGTGTATGTGGGTTGGCTGTTGGTGTGGTACCCCATTGCGGTAGAATGGGGTCGAATATGTATTACTGCTCGTGATTCAGGAATGTGTGGGATATCCGTGTGTGTACTATTCAAACTCCTTACAATGATGGCAGGTTTATGTTCTTATGAATCATTCATGGTTGTGTGGGTTAGTCATGGTGTATTGCTAAAATGTGACACTCTCTTTGTTGGTCGTCTCTCATTAAGGATGTTAGAGGTTTTTTTTTGGGTTGTCTCTCTCATCTCACCACCGAAGACACTCTCTTTGTTGGTCGTCTCTCTAATCTCACCATCGAAGACACTCTCCAAAAGGTACACGCGCACACACATCAACAAATATATTGGTTTCATGTTTGTATGTATTTTTAGATGTACGTTCACATGTATATTTGTTTGGAACTGGAATCAAGGATGATAGAGGCCAGGTTTTTTTTTTTTACGAAGGATGTTGGGTTATTGCACCAGTTTATCTTATCAGGCTATGAGAGGATATGGGAGGGTCAAGAATTTGCGGTTGGTAAGGCACATAGGTAAACATTGACGAGATTATTAATATCAGCCAATGCTTTACTTTCCTTTCTCTTTCGGTTTTTGAAGAACTGAAGCTAGCGATTTGAAGGCTAAATTGTAAATTAGTAGCGGCCATAACTCCGATACTAAATGTATGGCTCTTATTAAAATGCAAATACATATGTGAAATGTTAGACATCTCAATCTATTGTATGAATGATAAATCTTAAAGTGCATTGTCTTCTGTGCAACTGAACTTGGAAGTGAAAGGATATACACCTTGCTCCTATCTTGAAAATGGCTTGAATTTTATAAAAAGAAGCTATTATCTAGGTTGTGTTTTTCTTTCCCTCGCAACTCAATTAACTGTAGACTTTTTTAATGCAGTTACAGGTGCCTCACGTGGTTATGCATTTGTTGAGTTTGAAACAGAAAATGAAATGCTTCGAGCATACTAGGTGATCTATGTTGCCAAAGATTAACTGCTTAACCTTGCTGTGTTTCCATGTCTATCTGTTACTCTTTTATCCATCCTTTTTGTAATCTTATGTATAGATAAAAAAAAAAACTAATCTCTAATTTCTGCTGTCATGAAAATTCCCTAAATTAATCCCTAAAAACTGCGCGCCTAATGCGTCCTCCTCTGCATAATGCGTAATAGCTCCTTTTATAAAGGATAAAATGGACCTGCTTTCTTTTTTTCATATAAAGAATTGGGCTAATTAAAACAAGGGATTTGGGCTTAGATAATAAAAGAGAAACAACTTGGGCTTAACAAATGAAGGTCCAGTTACATTCCTCCAATTACCGTACGCGAGGGAGTCAGTTGTGCATCTTTCCGATCGAAGCTGCGACGAATTTTGGCGAACGGCTGGAGCAAATTCTAGCGCTATGGAATGAAGGTTTGTAGGCGGTGTTCGGAATCGCAGACTCTGTGATGAAGCTCCGTCGTGCGTCGCACCGTCACAGCACCGCTCCTCGCAGATCAGAAACCACTCCCCTGAAACTACCAATCAAACCACTGCTGCACTAGAATCGTACCTTTGTTCCTCGCCGCCACGACTAGTCTCGCCATCGAGGGAAATCCACAGTAAACACCCAACACCCATATGCGCTGAAACAATAAATTACCAGAACCAACACACAAACGCGAAATATATGGAATTTGAATTTGAATACCTCAGTTTCAGATAGAAGCATTGATAATAAGGTTATGGATCGGAGCTGAAATTTGAATTTTCAAATTGGTCATTTAATGTGGTCTGCAACATTTCCGCCTGAGTATCTAATGACTGATGGGTAATGACGGTATCATTGCCCTGATAGTAGGGAACCCCTACTGATAGGTAGAATTCATTCAGCAATTTAACTTACTTTATTTATATTAATTAATCTGGTCTTATCAATAATTAATGGTGCCAGACGTGTTTGTCAAAGGGTAATTAGACCTAGATATATTGTGTTTTAATAGCATGACTAGACCGCATGTTTTGCACAAAAAGTAGACCAAGCTGTGTTTGCCCCATTGTATTAAAAGTATGTGTTTGCCCTATTGTGATTTTTGCAGGAATTAATCTGATTGAGAGTCCAACTATAGACACAAGCCTAATTCAAAACCAATCCATCAAGTGAATTAAGAAAATACTTTGGAAATCCATTAGTGGGCTATGTGAGTTAAAAAAAAAAAGGTTGGGCCCATGTTGCACAAGGAAAGAAGTCGATGGAGTCGTGAAAGTGGAGCGACATATTAGGAAAGAAAAAAAGACATAGAGATTGGCAGAGAATATTGGAAGGGAATTGACTTTTTTTTGTGTGGGGGGGGGGGGGAAGAGACTTATAGAGAACGTGATTTTTTGGGAGATTGCAAGCGAGATTTACCAAGGAGAGACGATAAATTAAAGTATTTTTAATATTTTTTCGAAGACTTTAAGATTTTAATATGCTTTTCAATTTATATTTTGTAGACAATATATACACTACAAGAAATTTGCGTTTGTATATCTGGCGAACTAACACTATTAGCATGTAGATAATTACGAAGGTTTGGCAGATCGCCAGGACTCACCCAGATCCGTGGAAGTGCGGAGCTCGTTCGCATAGGGACAGTTTACCTGCGTAGCTCGCCCAAAAGAACTCGCCTCTGTCATTCTGGAGCTCGCCCTGAGCTCGCCCCATGAAGACCTCGCCGAGGTCCATCATCGCACAACCCTCGTAAGCCACGCAAGGCATTGGAGCTCATCCCAGAGCTCACCCAAACCACTGAAGCCCGCCTCCGAGCTCGCCCATGAGCTTTCCTGTTAGTCAATAGGACCCCGATGGTGCGCTCTTTTTCCCTCCGTCTGGTTTATCCACAAGGGTGGTTTACGGCGAGGTTTTTAATGAGGACCATCTAGTCTAAGGCATTGTAGTAGGACGAGGCATGACGTAGGGAGCAGTGTGAGGAACCAGGACGAAGGTTACGGACCTTCGTCAACACCGGAAGCCAAATAGGCTCGTAAGGTGCCACCTCACACCCGCACACCTATAAATAAGACCTCTCTTGTAACAAATGGGGACAATTCTAATACATTTTCCTACACTCTACTCTCTCTCTCTAAACTCTCTCTCCTCCAAGAACACAAATCATAAGATTATTGTTTGGTAGAATTAATCCGATATAAAGCCACATAACGAACAACAATTAAGAAATTCTATCAACAATTTGGCGCTAGAAGGAGGGCCTCGAATCTGAAAATTAAAAATTTTCAAGAACAAAAAGTTAGGGTTTGTTTGAAGATTTGAAGATTTGAAGGTGTTCTTGATAAAACTCAAGAACACTTGAAGATACACATACATATTCATTCCTTCAAACAAAAACCAAGATTTTCTGGTAAAAATCCAGATTTTCGGATTTACAAATTTTGTCCGGAAAAAGTTTTCAAACGCACGCGTGTACACGAATAAACCGGATCCCGGATAATTCGTCAAACGCGAGGCTAGAAGAAAACTTACGCAGCTCCACCCAAGCTGGACGACCTCCATCCCGGCGACCTCCCTCCACCTCGGCGACCTGCAGCGAGCTACCCCCTCCGAAATCCAAAAATGGCTAACACTCGAGCCGCCAAAGGACAGGCCTCCGCAGCTGCGGGAAAGTCCAAAGGAGGTGACCAAAACCAGGCCGAGGTGGAGACCTCACGCCAGGTGGTGGAGACCTCACAACCACCTCCCCAGAAGAGCACCGCAGCTCCGCGACCTCCGCGAGTTGCGGTGACCCAAGAAGACTTGGCCCCCGCCGTGAGGGACCTGGCCAGCAACCCCGACGAGCTCCAATACACCATCGTGACCTTACAGAGGTTGCAGCAGAGGCAGCAGGACGAGCTCGCCCTGGTACCCAGGCGAGCTCCAGCTGCCGAAGCTCGTGAGCAGACCAGGCCCACCCAGGGCACCCAGACCAGGGGGGATTACAGCGCCCTCCCCACCGAGCAGGAGGCAAGCTCGGCACAAGCCCGCCAGCGTAGGGAGAGGACCGGCAAGGCCAAGATGGTGGAGGAGGATCCCGCTCCTTACACTGGAAGGGAGTCGGCTTACACCGGGGCATCTGACACCCACCAATCACAGAGGAGGGAAGTCCTCCAAGGCCGCCTGGGCCTGGGATACGAGGAGAATGAGCAGACGGCGGCCCCAGCTGCGTCTCACGGGGACTCCGACCAGCAGCCACGCAGATCAGCCCACGAAAGGCTGAGAAGGCACGCCACTGACCGGCTAGGCCCCCACGACGGATGTCAATTCCAGCCCGCCACTGAGAGGTCACCCCAGAGTGAGGTACCTCGGGGACGTGCGTCCGCGAGACGCATGACCTTTGAGCAGCCTCCGCCGGAGGTGACCCGTGATGACGAGGTAGCCTCACTGAAAAAGGCCGTTGAAATGCTACAAGCACAAGTAGCAGCCAAGTCTGGCGGACCTGACGCCACGACCCTCCCCACATCTCCATTGGCACCTGCCATCCTCCGCGCTCCGGTCCAGAAGAAAATCCAGTTCCCGGTGATGTCCGCGTACGAGGGCGAATCTGACCCGAAAGTCCACCTGGCCAAGTACGCGGACTTCATGATTTCGGTTGGCGCCACCGACTCCACCCAGTGCCGAAATTTCTCGCTGACCCTAGGGGATCGAGCTCACCGCTGGTTCTCTTCACTCGCCCCAGGTTCAATCTGCTCATTTGGCCAACTCTCGCGGGAGTTCTTGGCCCACTTCTCTGGGTTCGGATCCTACCTTGCCTAGAAGCACCGACTCGCCAACATCCATCAAGGCGAGAGCGAGACCGACCAGCAGTACCTGGAAAGGTTTGACAAAATCTTGCTGGAAGGCGAGCCGGTGAGTGAGGACACCAAGGTCGTCGCAGCGATGACCGGACTCAGGAGGGGCACCGACCTCTGGAAGGAGATGCACCTCGCATGTCCCAACACTTACAGCGAATTCCGTCATAAGGCGGGGGTGTTCGCGGCCATGCAGGAAGCACTGCTTAAAGAAGTTGGTGCCCACGAAGAAAGAAAACCCTACGGGAAGAAGTCCGGGGGCACCTACAAAGCTCCCCGGAACTTAAAGGCTTTTGGCGAGGGAGACGAGCTCAAAGAAAAGCTCAATCAGGTCCTCACTGTCTCCGTTGACCACGTCTTCACTGCCGTCAAAGGCAAAGCCATGCTGGAGGAGCCAAGGCGGATCCGCCAGGACCGCACAAAGCTCAACCCCAACAAATTCTGTGCCTACCATTAGGCCATCGGCCACTTCACCAGCGAATCCCGAGACCTCCTCAAATAACTCTGGAAATTCTACGAGGACGGGAAGCTGGCCGAGTTCGTGAAGAAGGCCCCAGCTAAGAGGCCGAGGTTCGAGAGGAGGGCTACCTCCGATGATGAGGAGGAGAAAGCGGACCAACCTGGTCCCCACAACAGACGGAGGGCACCTCCCCAGCCTCAGCAAAACATGGAGCCCACCCGGGAACTTTTAGTTCTCGAGGAGGAGATCGGAGCCGCCGGAGGTCTCCACGACGGGGGATCCTCCATATCCAGGAGAAAGAGGAAGGCTGAAATCCGGGCCATAAACCAAGTCCAGGAAGGCAGCTTCGGCCCCAGGTCCGTCTCACAGCTTACTGATGAGCTGACATTTTCCTCAGCGGACCTGGAGGGGGTACTGATGCCCCACAATGACTCGTTGGTGATAACTGCCAACATCATGAACGTCCGAGTTCACAGGCTACTTGTGGACACCGGCGCATTCACCAACATTCTCTTCAAATCCACCTTAGATGCCTTAGGTAATTTTGAGTCATATCTGGAACCTAGCAATGCTAGGATAGTGGGGTTCGGAGAAGCTGTAACCGTCCCCCTAGGTAGTGTCAGGTTGAGCGTCCAGCTTGTATCGACTGAGGATCCCGAAAGGAGACTGACTAGGCTCATAGATTTCCTAGTTGTCGACCAGTAGTCCTCCTACAACGGGTTCCTTGGTCGCCCGTTTATTAATGAATTCAAAGTGGCGTGTTCGACCTACTACTACTGTTTAAATTTCCCAACTCCAAAAGGTGCCGGAACTATAAAAGGTGACCAGAAAAAGGCCCGAGAGTGTTTACTCCAAATGAAAGATGGTCAGGTCAAAAAAGCGGTCATACGAGTCCAAGTCCTTGAGGTGGACGTACAGATTCCTACAGACGAGCCAAACATCCTAGACGTCATCTCGGTCGAAACTGAGATGATGGAGGTAGGCGATTCATCAGAAATCAACCAAGGCACTGGACCTGTGCAAGACACACAACCGACACCAATGGAGGACTTGGAAGAAACCCAAGTGTTGAAACCTGCGCAGGGGTCAGTACCTGCGCAGGAGCAGCAACCTGCTCCCATGGAGGTAGTTGATGAAGCCCAAGATGGGGGACCTGCGGGAGGTCAAGAACCAACGCCAATAGACGTTGACCCAACTCCCCAAGTCACCGCGCCATCCCAAGTTGACAACACACAGGAGGTTCTCACAGCCGATGAGCCCGCCCAAGCTGAAAGCCAACCCGATGACCTCGAACCGCGCATAGGCCACGAGCCTGCGTAGATGTCACAAGAGGAGTGGGACGAGTTCATCAGCGACCCGAGGTGGAAAAGTCAAAAGAGAATAGCCACCCCCATGGAAGAATTGACGGCACTCCTGGTGGACCTGGAAAGAGACTTAGAACTTTTCATCGGTTCTGAGTTACCTGAACCGTACCGGTCGAGGATGGAGCTGTTCTTAATGACCAACCTGGACGTGTTTGCCTGATCCCACGAAGATATGATGGGGATCCCGTTGGAACATGCTTGCCACAGACTTAACATAGATCCGACGAGGAGACGCGTACGCCAAAAGCGGAGGAAGTATGGGCCAGACAAGTACGCAGCTCTAACTGTTGAGGTGGAAAAGTTGTTAGACAACAAGCTCATCAAGGAAGCTTTGTGTCCGCAGTGGGTTGCAAACCCCGTCCTGGTGAAGAAATACAATGGGACGTGGAGACTCTGCATTGACTTCATGGACCTGAACAAAGCATGCCCGAAGGACAACTTCCCACTGCCTCACATCGACCAGCTGGTGGATAGCACCGCAGGCCATGAGATGATGACATTCATGGATGCTTTTGCAGGCTATCACCAGATAGCTCTACACCCAGATGACCAGGAACACACGGCGTTCTACACCAACAAGAACATGTATTGCTGGGAAAGGATGCCGTTCGGACTTATCAACGCCGGAGCCACCTACCAAAGATTGGTGAACAAATTGTTTGACCAACACATTGGCGAATCCATGGAGGTGTACGTGGATGACATAGTTGTCAAAAGTTTGAGAAAGGAGGACCACCTGGACCACCTAAAACAGACCTTCGACATACTGCGCCACTACAACATGAAGTTGAACCCCAAAAAGACCAGCTTCAGCGTACACTCCGAAAAGTTCCTGGGGCACCTAGTTAGCCAGCGTGGAATTGAGGTCAACCCAACACAGGTTCAATGTATAATCGAGATGGGTATACCCGATTCCGTCCAAAAAATTCAAAGGCTGACTGGATGCATGGCAGCCCTGAACAAATTCATCTCCAGGTCCGGCGACCGAAATCGTCCGTTCTTCGAGGCAATTAAGGTAAACACACGGAGGTACAAAGAGGCGGCCAAAGCCAACAAGCTCCACCTCAAAAACCACTTCGTCTGGACAAGTGAATGCCAACGAGCCTTCGAAGACATCAAAACATACCTAGCGGATACACAGGTCCTGTCAAAACCGATACCTGGAGAGAAGTTGTATCTATACCTAGCCGCGTCGGAGGTGGCCATCAGCTCCGTCCTGGTCCGAGAAGAGGTGAAAACGCACCTACCAGTGTACTACGTGAGCCAAGTCCTACACGAAGCTGAGTTGCGATACACCCCAACAGAGAAGCTGGCTTATGCACTGGTGATGAGTGTTAGAAAATTGAGGCCCTACTTCTTTGTCCACCCGGTAGAGGTGCTGACAACGTTCCCACTACGCCAAATACTACAGCGCCCAGACACCGCCGGACGCCTATTGAAATGGTCACTAGAGATCAGCCAATACGGTATAACCTACGCACCCCAGACAACGATCAAGGGACAAGCACTTGCCGACTTCATCGTCGAGCTAACTTTCCCACAAGATCTGACGAGGGGGAGTATAGCTCAGTGGCATCTCTAGGTAGACAGATCATCAACCAGCGTGGCAGCAGGCGCCGGCGTGGTCCTGAGCAGCCCCGACAGACAAGTTTTCACCTTCGCAATCCAGTTCGACTTTCGAGCAACCAACAACGAGGTGGAATATGAAGCACTGATAGCGGGACTTAGGCTATCATTAGCTGTGGGGGCAACCAATCTTCAAGTTTTCGGAGATTCCCAGCTAATAATATCCCAAGTCCGGGGGGAATATGAGGCAAAAGACCAGCAGATGATGACCTACCAGAAGATAGCCGCGCATCTGATCTCGATGTTTACGCATGTTTACATCAATCAGATACCGCGGCTAGAAAACACACAAGCAGATGCTCTAGCCCGGCTAGCTACTAGCAACGGTGAAGCCGAATTCACGAAGGTTGTGATCACCACACTGAAAAACCCCTCGACGTCCGATTACAAGGTAAATCAAACTTCGAGTGGGGGGCAGGAGGATAGCAAGGATGGTGAAGATTGGTGCACTCCAATCCAAAAATATTTGACAGACGGAACAACCCCCGTAGACACCTGGGAAGCTAGCTGGCTAGCAAAGCAAGCTGCCAGATATACGCTGCTGGATGGCCAACTCTACAAACGTGGATTCTCTCTACCCATACTCAAATGTCTAACTAGGAAACAGGGGTCCAAAGTGTTAGAAGAAATTCACGAAGGGATTTGTGGGAGTCACGCTGGGGGGCAAGCATTGGCATACAAGACGATCAGGCAGGGCTACTACTGGCCCACTCTTCGCAAAGATGCCACCAGCTTCGCTCGAAGGTGCCGAAAGTGCCAACTTTTTGCACCTAACATCCACTCCCCAGCCAACCAGCTGAAGTCAGTGTTCAGCCCATGACCTTTCACGAAATGGGGAATCGACTTGATCGGCCCATTTCCACCTGGTAGAGGCGGTGTAAAGTTTGCTGTTGTAGCAGTAGACTACTACACTAAGTGGGCTGAGGCCGAAGCTCTCACAACTATAACCCAAGAAATGATGATTGGCTTCATTTGGAAAAACCTGATCTGCAGATTTGGGCTCCCGCAGTCGGTCATCACTGATAATGGAAGGCAGTTCGACGGACAGAAGTTGAGGGACTTCTGCAGTTCATGGAACATCAAGAAGCACTACTCAACTCCATATCATTCCCAGTCGAACGGCCAGGTCGAGGCGGTGAACAAGATTCTGAAACACACATTGAAGCTCCGCCTCGAAGAAAAGAAAGGGAGCTGGACAGACAAACTCCCGGAGGTCCTATGGTCTTATAGAACTTCCTATAGGGCCAGCACCGGGGAGACCCCATTTGCCCTAGCCTTCGAGATTGAAGCCGTAGTCCCGGTTGAAGTCCAGGACAAGACTTGGAAGGTGGTGGGGTATGATGAAGAAAAGAATGATGAAGCCCTGGCAGTAGAGAAGGATCTGATCGAAGAGACCAGAGCTTCATCAGAAATGAAAAACGCCACCTACAAGCGTAGAGCGGAAAAATATTACAACTCTTAGGTCTGAGACCGAAAATTCAAGGTCGGAGACCTGGTGTTAAAAAAGAAATTGATGGCCCCACCAGGTGTATTCGGTTCAAACTGGGAAGGACCATTCCGGGTCACCGCAGCCTGGCCAAACGGTACCTATGATCTAGAAGACGCAGAAGGCAAAGCTTCGTCATACACCTGGAGTTCGGCACATCTAAAAAAGTTCTACCAATTGACTAGAATCCTGTAATAGACTAGTCGAAGGTTCACATCAGAAATGTCGTTGGCAACCGATGTAAATTACGTTGCTATAAAAACTCAGAGAAATTCAGAAAAATTCCCAAGTGTTTGGACCTATGTAGCTCTCCAACCAGACGAGCTGCACCAGGTCGCCCACTGCTCTAGGGAGCTCGCCAAGTCCAGCTCGCCTGCGTACTAAAAAATCTGCAATGCGCAAGGACCAAGGTCCCAAGCGTTGTAATTAAATAGCTCGAAGGTAAAGACCAAAGTGCCCAAGGTCGCGAAGGTACCCTCCTTAAAGGGTTGCTAAGCACCTACTGCCATAAGTTAGAAAAATTCACGAAAAAGGTGAAAAAACGTCTAGGGCAAGGTTCATAAAACCCAATGGCCCAATGTGAATCAATCGAAGTGCAGTTCGCCGCCCTAAGTGGTCTAAGACGAACGATTCGCGGCCCTAAGTGGCATAAGATGAAGAATATGCACTCTCAAAATAGAGGTACAATTCGTAGTCGTAAGTGACGTAAAATGAACGATTCGCTTCTCAAAGTAGAATAAGACGAACAATTATGTACCAGGAAAATAAACAAGAACGAGCTATTTAAAAATTATAACGTAAAGGCGCAAAGACGTAAATGAGAAGAGTTGGACAAAAAATGCTCGACTAATATTCAAAAGATACTTAAGAAATTTTCAAGTCAAAAATATACTTGAAAAAATCCTAAGTATGAGTTGCTGTGCTGGCCACAAAGGCCGACCAGCTGGCCATCTTTGAACTACAAAAAGCTCCTTCTGGGCGAGCTGCATGTGCCCGGCGAGCTAAATCTACTTGAACAAAAAAACAAAAGCTACAAAAATGGAGCTCCTTGCGACCTACCACAAGTTGATAAATAAAAAACTAGTCTAAGAAAGCAAGAAAACACCTAAACATCTGGAGCAGCGGGAGGGGCATCAGCAGGCACCTCGCTGGAGCCAGGGGCCACCGGGTCGGATGGGAGAGCGAGCTCGGCCTCTGTTGTGATATTGCTAGTGAGCCCGGTGGTGTCGAACTCACTGAGGTTCAGCACAGCATCCCCGCAGGCTTCTTGGAGCTGCGCAACAGTAAGGGGAACCTGTTCCTCCTCGCCGGCGACCTCCTTCTCGCCAATGCCCAACTCCGGCACCTCAACTGTTTTGATAATCTGGAATCGTGCAGGCACAAAGTTGAGGGGGATGCCGAGCTCAGGGAGGTCGCCAATGTCCAGCTCGGCACCATCAGGAAAGGGAACCCGGTCCAGACAAGCTTTGAATTTGCCCACCACGGCCTCGACCTCGTCGTCCTTATGGGCCCGAGCCCACCAAAGAGTCCGCAAGACCTCCGCATAACATTGGACGCATCCTCTGTCAGAGGCCTCGGCCTTCACGGCCACCAGGTCCGGCGAGGAGGAGGCAACACTCCGTAGCTCGGCAACCTCGTTAGCCTTCGCCTCCAGCTCGCCCCTTAGCCTCGCACTCAGCGCTGGAACTCTTCACCAAACCCCGCTGCATTGCGAGGTCCTTCTTCGTAATCCCATGGCTGCCGACCTCCTGGGTGAGCTGGGCGGCGAGCTCCTCTTCCTTAGCTTTTATCCTCGCCTCCGCCTCCTGCTCGAGCCTGGCAAGCCGGCGTTGGATAGTCTCGAGTTGTTGAAGGGCACTTTGCTCGGCGGCCAACGATGCCTCAGCCCTCTCCTCGGTGAGCTGCGCTTGCCTCTTCGCCTTGTCAGCAGTGTCCGCCAGCGCCAACATCCTTCTATTCCTGTCGGAGCGACCTGCCTTCAACTCGGCGAGCTGCTCGAGAGCTTTCTGATTGGCGAGCACCAATCTACTCGCATGATGAGCCGAGAGGAGGAGTTTCTCCTTCAGATCCTGGCTATTGATGTTCGCCACTGACGGGGTCGTCCAATGCTTGGGCATCTCACTCACAGCATTCCGAGCTAAGCCCGGAGGGAGGCTTCGCATCGACGTGAGGGAGCGAGATCGCTCGAAGGCATGCAGGGCCTCGTGGCGGTTCGGGAAAGCGATTGGGGCATAACTGCGAGATCAAAACAGATAGAAAATGTTAGAAAAACAGAAAATAATGAGCAACGTGAGTCGGCTGGGCGAACTACTTACTGAGCTCGGTCAGGGTCCCAACCAAAGAGAGTGTCGTCATTGGTTTGCACCCCGAATGGAGACGGCGAGGGTGGAGAGCTCCGAATAGGCGTGGCCGTGAGCGGGGCAGCGGATTGAGTGGATCCCCCCTGCCCGGACCTCGCCGAGGTCCTCTCGACTCGGTCGGAATCCTCGTCGACCAGGCCCGTGTACCTAGTCCTCTTGTGAGCTGGGGGATCCTCCTCGCCAGCTCGGGACCCTTCGCCCCTTTAGGACCCCTTCTTCCCTCGACCTCGCTCAGAGGGGGCGACAGCTCGCCCCCCACCTCGGCTGGTCCGAGCGACCTCTAAAGCCTTGGACTTCTCGGGAGCCTTGGCTTTCTCCCTTTGGGCTCCCGACCACCCTGCCTCGCCCTTCTTGGAGGCGAGCTCTGCCTCCTTGCTCGCCTCCAGCGTGAGCACGGACGGTGGGGCAATTCTGTTGGGGCGAGGTGGGCCCATCTCGAAGCATTCCTTGATGATTTGATAGGCCTCGGGGACCTCAGCGATCGGGATGGCGACGAAGCTACTGCCTGCACAAAAAATTACAAATGTCAGCATGATGGGCGAGCTACACCCCCCATAGGCGAGCTTCAAAGAGTTAAACCTGGGAGCTCGGGACCTTGGATATCGAGGTGGTGCGGCAGTGTAAGGAGCCCGGCGAGCCACAGGCAATGGTGCGCACACAGGTGGGCGACCTGCCTATCCTTCTCACTTCTCAAGCAGCAGATGGCGTGCACCACGTCGAACTGCGCCGATACCTTAGGCCTGCCTCTGCTGGATTTGTGGCGCTTCGGAACTGCAAAAAGAGAGAAAATTAGAATTAGTATATCTAATTCAACCCACGCACACCGAAATAGGCGACCTACTGCTGGCTTCCCCGTATCCCTCCGGAGTGGGAATTCGGTCACCCCGTCCATGGTACGTGCTGGAAGCTCGCCAATCTCCACCGATGAAGAAAAACTGCTTCTTCCAGTCATGGACTTTATTTGGCAAGTCCCCGAGAAATTTCTCCCCTGGGCGAGCTTTCAGATAATAATACCCCGCGCCGTCCTGCTCCCGCTTGGTCACGGCGAAGAGCTCGCCCAGGTCCGCCGAGGTCGTCGCATTTTCATAGCCCTCCAGTCCAAAGACAGACAGGGCGGCGAGAAGGTTGCTCTATGCATTCGGGGTGAGCTGGGTGATGGCCAGATTATTGTCAGCAAGATATTGGCCGATGATCGGGTGCAGTGGCAATGTAAGCCCGGCCCTTAGAACATCAACGTTCAAAGCGGTCATCCCCTCAGGAGGCCCGTCAGCTCGCTCATCCTTCATTGGGGCGTACATGAAGATGTCAAGCGGGATGCGATACTCCCTGCGTATGATGGGCAGGTCGCATTCATCAATGAGGCTCACCACCTCGCCAGCCTTGTACTCAGACGGGGTAACTTCCTCCAGGTCGGCGGGGTCGGCGGGAGGAACCCGGCTCGGGCAGGGGAAGCTCGCCGAATACTCAGCGACATACTCGTTCCAATTGAATGGATGAACGACCTGGGTGGGAACCTGGTACTCAACCAGCTGGGGTTCCGGGAAACTGATACGGCGGAACCATTCGAGCGTAACTTCCTCCAGGTCGCCACCCTCCTCGCCGACCTCGGCAATGCCCTCATCAACCTCCTCGGGTCCTTCGTTGCCACTGGCAACTCTTTCCTCTTGGGCGACCTCGCCGCCTTCCTCCCATACCTCACGGTATACGGTGCAGGAGGCTCCTTCCTTCAGATCGGGACGTAGCTTGCTGGGCAGCTCGCTACGCAGCTCGCCGGAGACCCGGTGAGCTGGAGCCGATCTCCACGTACGAAACCTGAGGTAGCTCATCCTCAATTATTGGTCGTTTGTCAGGGTTTCGGTCCGAAAGGGTTCTACTCGAGGAGTGTGTCGACATGGTCTCAAAGGAGTCCAAAAGGTTCTTGGTAGAGTCCAATAATCTGAAGTCAAGGAAGTCCAAAGGTTTCTCGACGCAAACCATAGTCCAAAATCCCGTAATCCAGAAGAAACGAAAGAAAAATCAAGTAAAAGATAGAAGAAAAGGGAAGAAAAATCGAATCCTACCTTGGAGAGCCTTCGAAAATCCATCGAACACAAGAAAAATCGGTCGCCGGGAAAGCTCTGGGAATTCGAAATACAGAAAGTGAGGAAATGAATCCACCTCCCCCTATTTATAGACGTCGGGGTGAGGTGCGATATTCACGAAGTACAGGGACCTGTTTGCAAGAAATTTGAAAGATGATATGATTGTGGGCGAGAACCGAGGTCTCAAAAGGCGTGCATGACCCCTGGATTCCCGCACCACATCGACCGGGAATAACCGCCTTGACCGAGCTTGCCTGCTAGTTCGGCGATCGCCCAAAGATAGTTCACCGGGTTTCAAGTTCTCCAGCTCGCCTGCACATTTGACGGAGTCATGGCACATGCGAGCTGGGGGGCAAATGTTGATCTGGCGAACTAACACCATTAGCATGTAGATAATTACGAAGGTTTGGCAGATCGGCAGGACTCACCCAGATCCGTGGAAGTGCGGAGCTCGTCCGCATAGGGACAGTTTACCTGTGTAGCTCACCCAAAAGAACTCGCCTCTGTCATTCTGGAGCTCGCCCCGAGCTCGCCCCATATCCCCATGAAGACCTCGCCGAGGTCCATCATCGCACAACGCTCGTAAGCCACACAAGGCATTGGAGCTCGTCCCAGAGCTCACCCAAACCACTGAAGCCCACCTCCGAGCTCGCCCATGAGCTCGCCTGTTAGTCAATAGGACCCCGATGGTTCGCTCTTTTTCCCTCCGTCTGGTTTATCCACAAGGGTGGTTTACGGCGAGGTTTTTAATGAGGACCATCTAGTCTAAGGCATTGTAGTAGGACGAGGCACGACGTAGGGAGCAGTGTGAGGGACCAGGACGAAGGTTACGGACCTTCGTCAACACCGGAAGCCAAATAGGCTCGTAAGGTGCCACCTCACACCCGCACACCGATAAATAAGACCTCTCTTGTAACAAATGGGGACAATTCTAATACATTTTCCTACACTCTACTCTCTCTCTCTCTCTATCTCTCTCTACATTATCTCCTCCAAGAACACAAATCATAAGATTATTGTTTGGTAGAATTAATCAGATATAAAGCCACATAACGAACAACGATTAAGAAATTCTATCAACATCGTTTTAGTAATGAATTTTACCAACTGATATATCTGTTGGTAATACTCATGGTTTTGCAATGAATTTGTAGGTAATATTAACAGATTTATCCGTTTAACAATACCAACATTTTACTAACAATTCATCAACATATTTTTCAACTAAATATATTCTTTTAGTAATTCCATTAATAATAAATAAATTTGTAAGTTTAATTTAATTTTAGCAACATATTATTAAGGGATTGTGACTTAAATCTTTTAACAACATAAATTTTTTGTTACTAAATACTCCCTCTGTCCCCTAATAAGTTGCCCATACTTTTTGGGTACGAGTATTAAGAAATGTATAAAAATATTAATATAGTATATGTGATGTGATGGAGAAAAGTGAAAAAGTAATGAGAATAGTGTAATAAGTATTGAAAATAATAATAAAAAAGTGAATAGTAATTTTCAAAAAAGATAAAAAAGCAAATGAGCAACATATAATGGGACGAACAAAAATGACAAAATAAGTAACTTAAACATAAACATGTCGCACATAAATTATTCTTCATTAAAATTCAGTTTATTTAAAATTCAGCTTGCTTGGAATTCAACTAAATTGTGCACCCCCGTGTGTTGAAATTGAAAAGAAAATATATGTATTAGATCCACAATTTATGGACATAAAGGAGGCCACGTACTGCATATTTTCACTCATTCAAAGTCAATTTTTTAGGAGTGGGCCCCTTTCTTTATCCAGCTTCCTCAAGACTTGATAGCAAACTAATGTTATCCAATTTTAATGCTAATGGGCTTCAATTTCGGGAAAATAAAAGGCTCAGGTTATATGCACCCACCATTATATGCAAATTTATGTTTAAAATTCTTCATTAAAATTCAGTTTATTTAAATATACTGAATGATTTTATGCATTATGGGCAAATAATGTTGATCTAGGAGTATATCTTTGATTCCCTACATCTAGTCTCCATATTCTTCATGGATTTATGCTTTAATTAAGAAATAAATGTATGAATTAAATAGAGGTATTGATGAATAAGACTTCTACAATTTTTCTCACCTCAGTAAATGCCTTAATCCCACTGCAAACAAACACTTATCAGCAAGAAGTTCCCACTGCAAACAAACACCCATTAAGTTAGTAATCATGTTAATTCCCATCAGCAAAAATCATCTTAATTCCCACTCCAAAAAACATAGTACTATGTGCATATATATAATGATACATATATTTATGCATATTCTATAGCAGGGGAACTCAGTAAATGTGTTGCAACAAACATAATTAATTTGCTCTAAATATGTGGTGGATTAGACCATGAGAATCTATTTTTTCTTATGATTTGCACTTGGTTGGTTCGAAGGTCAATCACTCATGAGAGTTCCAAATAAAATTAAATAAAAACAGCTTCATTTTTACCAATTTGCTTTGCTTGTTTGTGTATCTACAAATTGAACACTTGTCACTCATTAAATTATATGTATCATTGAAGCTTTGGCACTCCACAAAATTTAAAAAATAGAGCTCTATCTCAAATTCAAGAACAAAGCCAGGCATTAGGAAGACGAAACTGAGAAAAAAGAAAAAATCAAGAAAAATATCCAGGGTCTGCACTGCTTTATCGAAACCATATGCAGTTCAAGCACAAACAGAACAAAATAAAACCTTATTAATATAACCCGTTGATGAAGACCAATGCCAATTATCACAACAAAAAAACCATATCCTTCATGGGCATGGCTTCCCGATCCAGGACGATACACGATGAGGAAAAAGAGATGAGTACTATATAGGGCCGTGAGTTAAATAAGAGAAAGAGAGAGAGAGAGACCTTAAATAAGTGGAGACTGTCGGTGTAACCTAGGGTTTCGGCTTTGACAGCAGCATGCGAAACCTTTCAACAAATCAATTGTGGGAAATAAATATTGGAATTATACAGAGTAGAGGAAGAGAGATATAGACAACATTGTACCTTCCGAACCTTCAAATAGAGGCCAACAATTCTGCCATGGATTAAGAGTCGTTCATAACAGAGCAGCTTTTGATTCAAAATCAAACTCACAATTGATTTGGCTAGCATTAACAAAGCATCGGTGGCGCTGGATTGAGAAATAACAGAGCAGTCGTTGTCATGAACTGAGACTCGTTTCAAAATTTTGGAGGTAAAAAATGAGGGGGAAAAATTACTGTATAAGCCGTATGGATTTGTTCCATAGAAATGGTGAAATAAATTATGTTGAAGAGAACAGTGAATTAGGGCGTAATATACTAATATGGAGGAAAGATATACAGGGTCAGGTGCATAAAAACCGGATCCATACAAAATTTATACATCCTACCAAGCAAGATAAGGACTGAACAAAAATCTTCTACATACCAAGCAGCGCCTTATGGTGGAACAGAGGGAGTAACTTTTTTAATAATATAAAATTTCTGTTAGTAAATAAATTTTTTAACAACTGAAAATTTTTGTTGGAAAATAAATTACTTCACTTAACAATAGAAAATTTCTCTAGGTAAATAAGGGGGGTGTATTGGATTAGGATTTTAAAAGACTTTTTTAGCTGAAAAAAATCCTGCAGATTTTAAAGATTTTGTAGGATTTTGGTGACTTTTAAGATTTTGCAGGATTTTGTAAGACTTTTAAAATAAGGATTTTAATGGATTCTATAGGACTTTGTAGACTTTGCAGAATTTCATGGATTTGTGACATACAATAAAAATTCAAAATTTTTCATACCTTCAAATTAAAAAAAAAAAAGAAAAAGTTAAAGACAAAAAAAATCATAATATCATGTCCTTTTAAATAGCATTACTCCACATATTCATAGCTATATTAGTCCTCAAACATTAGCGTCATGTCGTTCTTGCTCTTGAGTTTGAATGATAGGCTCAAAATCACGGTCTTCATTAAGTGGTAATGTTGAAGATGAAGGTTCGTCCACCGATTCAATTGGAAATTCATCAGAATGACATTCTTTGCGAATAAAGTTATGTAGAGCTGCACATGCTAATATTATCAATATAAAAAAGTATCGAAATTGAATAATCAAAGCAACCAAAGTAAAATATAACAAAACTCAAATACCGTAAAAAAATATTATTAATATAAAAATATTACCTAATGACATATGTAATATATAATATTAGTATTATAATAATACTATATAAAAATAAAGATTTATCTTGTATATAAGTTAGGATGAACAATATCATTTTTTAATACTATTTAATTATTAATTATTAATTATTTTTATTTATTCTAGTATATATGTATATATAATATTATATTACTCTTCGTCACTGTAATTATTTTATCGTTGATGTTATAAATGTAGAGATGAAATTATAAGGTTAAAACTATTTTAGGTCTTAAAAATAAATAATTATATATAAATCAATTTGGGGATAAATAAAGTCATTAATTAAAAAAGTCTACCGAAATCCTAGAGGTTTTGATGGGATTGTTGATATTTATAAAATACACTAAAGAATCCATCAAAATCCATCAAACCCAACAATCCTTTAAAATCCTTATATTTTTTAATACCAGTGGATTGTTTTTAAGTCTTTTAAAATCTTGATTGAATACCAGTGGATTGTTTTTAAGTCTTTTAAAATCCTGATTGAATACCAATGAATTATTTTTAAATCCTTTAAAATCCTAATTGAATACCAACAGACTTTTTTATAAGAAAAAAGTCCTTTAAAATCCCACAAAATCTTAAACGAATACAAACTCCTAAGTTCATTGAAAACCTAACTTATTATTCAGAATCTGTCGACAAATTTCGAAATCTCTCGTTTGTTCCGGCGCCGGTCGGAGCTTTAAATGAAAACGCCAGTTCGAGCTTTCAGGGGCAGCGCGAGTGGCGGCATTCCACGGAGGTGCTCAGATCTGAATCGATCTTATCGTAAGTAATCCATACTAAGATCTTCACATTCTTGTAAGTTTTATCTTAGTAGAGTTTCTTACTTTGTGAATCTTTCAAAATATACAGATTTTCTTCTCTCCACAATAGAATCGGGTATAACTATTTTGTTGTTTTGTAGTGCTTTGAATTTTTTTCATTGTGTTTAATGAATTGCCTCCAACCATATGATTGTATTTTTCTACCTGCTCTCCGTAGTTCTAGATGGCAAACACAAAATCTCATTCTTCCTTTAACAGAATATTCTAATTTCTAGATGTGTTATTGTATTTTCCTACCTGCTCTCCGTGGTTCTAGATGGAAAAGAGGGCTATGATCAGATGAGTGAGATGCTTTTATGTTGTAGGGCTCTATATTTTTACATTGATTTTGTGAACCATTTTCAGTTTTGAAAAAATTAAGTATTGTTGCTTGTGAAGTTGTGAATATTGATTACAAATAGGAAGTGAAACTACTGGCAAAGTGATATGATGGAACTTGGGGATTCTTATTTGTGTTAATTAGATTAACTAATATTAATTGTTTTAATAAAATATGCTGTCAAAGCATGACCTGTTTTGGCACAATTTTCATCATTTTTATTTTATTAATTAGTTTCAACGTCATTATCATTTATATCTAATTAATTATCCCAACATAGATCATGCTGGTAGCTTCACTTGTTCCTCTTGTTGGCTTCTCTTTCCAATACATAAACCCTTAGTAAACAAGTGATCAAAAATGATGAGCATATATAAAGGGTGAATAATTTATTGCGACAGTAAAGGAGGGATTCTGCAACCATTTTATTAATTCCAGAGAGTAGAAATAAAATTGAAGAAACGAGAGATGAGTTGATATAAAAAGAGAGAAGAATGGAGGAAAAGATTTTGTAGCAGGAGAAATTATTGAGGGAACAAAAAAGGGAAGTTTCACATTTCTCAACAGTGACATTCAAGGCATTGTCCTGTGTGCAGCTAGGAAAGGGACGAATATGTATTTACACCTAGGCATGCAGCCTTACTCATTAAACACACAGGAAGGTGGTGGAAAAATATTAGTATAGATGTAGGTATATCTATAATGTGCTCTATAGCATAGCATAACTGATTGGTAAAAATTTGAATATATAGTTTTTCTTCATATTTCTAACATTAATGATGTATACGTTTAACTTTTCTTGTTCTAACGCCACTCCATCTCCCTGTCGGTTAGTTTCTCTCCTTACTCGGTTTTGTTGCTTGTAATTATAAAGGGATATGCATCTTTTGATCATTCTTGGGTCATATAAATAAGAATTTTGGTTTTCTTGCTCATAATTTGTATGTGATTTCTCAGTTTTCCGCTTTTGCATGGATTGATTCTCATTTTCATCTTTTTATTGCTGATTGTTTAATGTTTGTCAATTGTCAGTATTAGCCTCATTAATGAAAGGTAAATTGTAACTTTTGATTATCAACCCACTAGAACTATGTTAACGCTTAAGACCAATACAATGACAAATATTAAAAGGTTATTAAAGTATGCAGAGATGGATAGCATTATGGAATTACTTAGGTGTGCTTTCCACCAACTTCTTGCTCTTATAAACTTCATTAGAAACAGAACACCAATTAGTTTTCCATCAAAAAATGATGTAATGCTTGCCTAGTTTTTGTGATTGTTTCAAGTGATTTGTGTATTAAGGAAGTGACTTGTGCTTCCGTGAAGGGGATATGTGAGATGACTCTTTTACTTGTATTTTATTGTGCATTTAGACATTTCAAGGGGCTCAACAGTGGAAATCTACAATGGGGTTTCTTCAAGTAGCCGAGTGCAAAAATGGGATTCAGTATCAAGGATTGTTTGAGTTTAAATCGTTGTTATTCTCTGGGGAAAGCAACCTTCTTCACCATTCTGCTGGTTCTAAGTGCATAACATTTTTTAATAAGGGATAATGTCCTCTTTTGTTTTTTTTTTCTTTTTTGTAGATTTAAAATCTTTTTTGTATGATGAATTTGTTTGAGTATATTATTTAAAGATTGTTTAATTAAGATTGAATATATGAAGAGCCCATCTTGCTGCAACTTTGAATCGGTTTTGTAGGAATTCCTCTCTTAATTCTTTGTTGCAATTCCTCTTAATTTATTGTTGGATTCTTTTAAAGATGTGATAGTCACTTGTTTCTGATTGCTCTACTCTGAATATGATTCTTAATTGTAGGGACTTGGAAAATTCTAACATTTCTGGGACTTTAGGACCAGAGATAGGTGAACTGAAGCACCTGTAGTATTTGTAATACCCTAAACCCTCTCATTAATCATGTTTTCTCTTCATCATACATACTGGGCTTTGTTCACATCGTCCAATAGATTGTATCCATATTATTTTTCCTTTGATTAGTTAGATAATTACTCATCAAAATTAGTAATTAAGGTTCTTGGTGGTGCTGAGAAAGAACTTGAATTAATTATTTGAGAATTTGGTGTTATAATATGTAGATTGATAGTGGAAGGCTATCTGATACTTCACGGATGTATATTATATTTATCAAACCACGTATATCATCGTCGTCTTTGTGTCATGTTCTATGCAAGTGTGCAAATTTAAAATGGAGAAAAAATATATCATATTTTAAACTTCTTGAAGATTGACAAAATTGTTACCTAATAACCTAATGCATTCTAATTATTGATTTTCTTTTAGGAGAAAGTTGACTCCAGTATTGTTGTTGATCCTGATTTATCTCATCATGACATAAATGCAGCGGAGTGTGCTAGGAAAGTAAATGATCACTACATGGATGTTGTTGGAGGGGTAAAAAAGCAGCGCATTTATGGTCTTGGTAGTTTGGGCTCATCTCAAATTTCTTGAGTAATATCACATATCGATGTCGAGCGCATTAGAGAGGAAGGTCGTGCTGAGGGTCGGGCTGAGGTCCAACGAGTACTGGATGATGTTGTGGCACGACAAAGACAAATGGAGGGGACAATACGTCTTCTAGTGCAACGTGTAAAGGCCTCAGACTCTAACTTTTCGAGATCAGCCTCGTGATGATGATTAGGATGAGAGTACCACTTAGAAATTCTGCTTATTCTAAATTGCGATTGACTTTGAATTAAGACCAAAATTATGACTTTTTGGTAGAGTAAAGTAATGAACGGATTTTGAATTTAAAGTTTATGTTATATGTTTTTGGATAAATATGGTTTTTTCATTGCTTTAGTTTATAATATATTTTGAATAGCATGATCAAAAGCTTATATTAGGGACAAAATATTAAATTAAATTTTTTTTAAATATTGCCAACTGATTACTAACAAAATTTAGCGACAAATTACTAACAAGTTTTGTCAAGCTTTAGTAATAAATTAGTAACAGATTACTAACAAATATTACCAACGGATTACCAACAAATATATTTACTAACATATTACTAACAGAATTTATCAACGAATTACAAAGAGATTTTTAACAGTTTAACACATGAATTTACCAACTGATTATGTTTACTAACCAATTTTCTGACGGATTACCAACAGATTGGTCATATAAGGTAATTTTTTTTTTCTGTTTGTAATCTGTTGGTAATTTGTTGGTATATTTTACTAACAGACTGCTATTCCGTTGGTAAATTTAGCAACAAGCTGAATAACAATTGAATTTTTTTATTGTAAATCTGTTACTAATCCGTTAGTAAATGTAATTTTATTGATTACCAACGGAAAAAATCCATTGTAAAAAGCCAAATTCTTGTAGCGATATGACTATGTGTGGCTAGTTCTTTTATATTCCAATTCTAGGGATGTTGAACCCTTTTGTATCATCTTTTAATTAATTTCTCGTAACGTGTTCTTATTTCATATCTTGAATTTTATGTATTACTTGGTTGCATGTTCAGAGATTTTTGTAATTAATTTAGTAATGGTCTGCTAGGTTAATTTATAATTAATTCTACATTTAGAATATAAACTCTAATCCGTAATTATTATAGGGTATATTCACAAGTAACAAATAGTGCACCATTCACTAGGGGTAATACGAATCTGCGTTATGTGAAGCGAACATTTCGTATTTTGCAATCCAGTCTTTCTATTAATTTGGTGGTTGAATATGTTTATCAAATTAAATCTAGTGAGTGTCTCATTAGGTTGTTTGATTAAATAGGGTTAGTTAACGAGCGTCTCTTAACTAGCTAATCTTAAGAATTAATTCGGATTAACTGAGCGTCTCGTTATTCTAGGGAGGAGATTTGAGATTGGAGTAAGTCTGTTACGGGATTAATTGGGGTAGTATAAATTGCGGGGATACTTGAACTTAGGATTGAAATATTATTTCTCTTCCTTGAATTTAATCATACTCTACTTTGTTCTCTTTTATTTGCATTAGTATAGTGTAATTTCAATTAGTTACCAACCAAACCCCCTTCGTATTACTCGTAGATTAATCTTATATAACAAAAGTATGGTCTCCTCTCTTCATAAGCTGCCAAGTGTGGATATCCATCAATTGACACGTGTCTTTTAAAAAAAAAAAACTAACCAACATTTTATTCTTCTCTTTACGTTTCTATTCTCATTTCTTATTCTTCTGTTACCTAGCCCATTTGGAGAAGGTTAACCGTCTGAGTCGTCTCTTTCTCTTCTCGACAGCGGCAATCCTCACCGACAGCGCTGGAGTTCAAGGGTTTTTATAACATTTTCGTCCCTATTAGTGGAATACCAACAATCTTCCGAAGGAGTCCTCGAAGCCTTTTTAACGGCTTTCAATAATTCCAACTGTGAAACTGTCTCCATTTCCATCTTTTTTAAAGGGGTTTTGCATTTGATTTTGTTATACTCTGTGTTGGAAGAAAATTTCTTAATTATGTGTTTATGTGGCTGATCAATCTCTGAATTCTCCCAAAAAATAATCAAGATTGTGTTTATGAAATGATTTTATTAGTGAGAGAAAGTAGAGAGAGGTTTGTTTTGTGGATAAATGAACTTAGAGAGAGAAAATGAGTACAAGGGACCTATTTATATTTTTGCATGTGGTGAGGTGGCATGTTTTAAGCTTATATAGCTTAATTATCTGACAAGTGTCCTTAAAACATGTCACTTTGCCATCTCTTATGCCCTAATTACATTTCTATCATCCTACTACATTGCTATTGGAAACTTATTTAGCTATTGCCTTCTACTCCGAGTGGGCGAGTTTCTCTGCCTTGTGCTATTCCAAGGTCCAATGCTTGTAGTGAGGAGTGATCTCTTATCCCTAGCTCTGGGCGAGCTAGCTGGCGAACTTCTTCTCTGGTGTTGTTCTTAGATTACTGATTTCAACTAGTCTGCCCCAAAAATCTCTTTTAGGTATTGATGCCTAAATTCTTTTATGGCTTATCGACCAAATATTTTTTATTTGTGCTTTGATTTTATTTTGTATTATTTTAGGTGCAGAGCGCTTCAATTTATTCTGTAGACGGCGGCGCTGTGCCTACCTTCATTCTTATTGTTCTTAACCGAAACCTTCAGCGTTTCACTCCTCTCCGGTACAAATGGTTATATGTGGTGTTTGTAATTTTTATGCATGTACATGTGTATCTTGAATATGATAGGATTGCAGATTTAACTATTTGATTTAGAGTATATTTAAGTGTAGTTTTGTATAGGTTGATATAGTGGACTTCAATTGCAGCTTTTTGAATCGTGTGTGTGACCTTGCTGGTTCAAAACCCATTATATTTGTCAAAACAAAGCTAATTGTAATAGTCAATATGTTGCCTCGCCTGGTTCCCGTTTAGATGGTTGTGTATATTTGTTTAGGATAAATTTTAATCTTTAATAACAATCATGATCAAATTCAAAATCATGACAAGTTAATGGACTTTCAAAAATTTAAACCCTTTTATTTATTAAAGGAGATAAAATAAATCTTTTGAATATTATGAGATTGTCTTTGAAAACCAGTGACGCAGAAATAGGGCTAGGCGGTCATATGCAGACCCGATTTCTGCAAAATCGGTGATTTTAGGCGTTTTCGGGACTCGGCGGCGCTTAGGCTGTCCTAGGCGGTTCTAAATTTTTTTATTTTAAAAAAAACCACAAAAAATCTAGGTGGACTCCTAGGCGGTTCTAGGCGGCTCTAGGAGGTCCTAGGCGGCATCTAGGAGGTTCTAGGCGGCCTCTAGGCGGTCCTAGGCAGCCTCTAGGCGGTCATAATTTTGTATTTTTATTTTTATTTTAAAAAAAATAAAAAAACTAGGTGGCCGCCTAGGCGGCCTGAAAACACCAGATTACCGATTTCCGACTTCTACAACCTTGTTGAAAACTGCATGACTTGATCAAAAGGTTAATGAGAATTAAGATACTTTACACACTTTCTTTATATTAATATCACCACATTAATTTCGCACACCAAAAGAGAAAATAATTCTCATTTATTTAGTAAGTTTACAAAAAACTAAAAAAAAGGGGAAAGTAATATTAGATCTTATGCATTAACAAAAAAGAAATTTAACTAAAAATACTTTAGTTTTTCTATTATGAAAATGTAAACAATATATTGGAATATTATCTTGATAAAGTGGAATCAATATCTTATTATATTTTATTTTAGATAATTAATTTCTTGCATAGTCGTTAAAACTTAATTCTTTCTTTTCAACATAAATATTATTGTATCTCTAATATCATTACTCGCATACTGGATCAAAAAATGAAATTTAAATTAATAAGAGAACTAAGAGCTTACGAGGACGGTTGGTCCATCAAGGTCCGCATTGCACGCAAGACATCAAGACAAGTTTACTATAAAGCCAAGAAAAAGATAGAAACCATGAAGATCTTCTTACTTGATTCTAAGGTTTAATTATTTATTTATATTATTTAATTACATTTTATTTATGTCGTCCATTTATACCACGTAACACTAACAACTTATTTAGGGCATGATGGTACAAGCAACCATATTCAATGAGCTAATAGATAAGTTCTACACGACCCTTGAATATGGAAAATAATATATTATACGTAATGGTATCATCCTACCAGTGAAGAAAAAATTTAACAACGCAAATGAAAATATTGGACCTATTACCTTTTTCATCTGCTACAATAGTGGAAGAGATATATGAACCTATTACCTTTACCAAAACAAGATGTTTTGAAAAATTCAACGACATAGAGAAATCATCGAAAGGAAAAAAAATGATCGGTAAGACAGTTTTATAAAAATAGAATTTATGTTTTAGCATTGCTTTAAAATATGCAAATACCTTTTTTAAGAATTTTGCAAAAATTTTCGCAGATGTGGTAGGAAAGGTTATCAGGGTGAGACCAATACTTATGGTTAATTTAACCAAGGAGAAGAACAAGACTACAAAGAAACGAGAAATAACCAGTTTGGATGACATGTAAGAGCGGTCCTGTGGTTTTATTTGCTAATAAATTTGAAAAAATTATTACAACCATTTTATATAAAACAAACAGTTGTAACAACAGTTTGAATTAAAATATTATTGTTGTCTATCCAGGTTCACCACCATGAAGTTAGGCTTATGGGGAGACATGACTATCAATGAAGGAGAAAAGCTAGAAGAAATGATTATGTTACAACCAATAATAACGACTTTAAATGTACTTGCTACCACATATTTAGGTAACATAATCCACAAAAAATAAATTGAAGTACAAATTTATCAAATACTTGAAATTTACTAACTTTATTAAAAATTGTTGAAACACATGAGAAGTAAAACTAAAAAATTCTCACATCAGCATTATTGGAATAAACCCGGAAGATGAGGTATTTCTAAAATCAAATTGCCTATACATAACCCCTGAAACAAGCTCCAACGACTCAAAAATAATATTTTTAACTACTCACTACTCAACCTCTTTATATCATTATAGTTAATAATTAAATTATCAACAATTTAATACAATATTTGGTACTCCACGAATATTCCCTCCTTCTAAAAGAATGATTGATGATGTCGAAGTAAGTTTAGCAAACATCATTGCAAGCACAGTGGACGTTATATATTGCAAGTTCATATGAACGATCGTCAAAGTTCTTACTAAAAATACAATGTGGTATGATAAGTGATGCCAATGCAAAAGAACTGTATATCCTTTAGGAAATAATAATACTATTTTTTGCTCCAATTGTGAAAACGAAAATAGTAGTTTTACAAGATACTATTTGCTGAAGATAATATTGTAACCTGCGAATTTTCTCCATAAAAATTAATAAACTCTCTATTAATAATGTAAAAATTGAAAATTACAAAGAGTATGTGTGAGTTTAGAAATATCAAGCGACTGTTTTGGGTCCAATCTCTATGAAATCCTCTGATTCTTCTCTTCGAGTCTTGACTTGATTTGCAAGTTTGTTGGAGTTGATCCAATGTTGACTTTGGAGTTGGACGTTAATTCGAGGGCGCTGAGCCTTTTTTCGAACTAACATTGCCTTATGGAATGACTTTGTTGATATGTCGGAGCTGGTACGGAGTTCGGGCCCAATCTCTATGAAATCCTCTAATTCTTCTCTTCAAGTCTTGACTTAATTTGCAAGTTTGTCGGAGTTGGTCCAATGTTGACTTTGGAGTTGGACGTTAATTCGAGGGCGTTGAGCCTTGTTTCGAATTAATGTTGCCTTGTAGAAGGACTTTGTTGATTTTTGGAGTTGAGTCCGGAGTTTGACTTTGGAGTTGGGCGTTAATTCGACAGCGTTGAGCCATATTTCGAATTAACGTTGCCTTATGGAAGGACTTTGTTGATTTGTCGGAGTTGAGTCCATAGTTGATTTTGGAGTTTAATTTGAGGGCGTTGAGCCATATTTCAAATTAACGTTGCCTTATGGAAGGACTTTGTTGATTGGTCGGAGTTGAGTCCGGAGTTGACTTTGGAGATGGACGTTAATTAGAGAGTGTTGGACCTTATTTTGAATTAATGTTGCCTTGTTTGAAGGGCTTTGTTGAGTGTTCAGCTTTGGGCTCCCTATGGGGGTGTCATTGTAGATGAGCAGTGTTGATCGCCGTTGAGGACTTGTGGATGATCTTCGATTGGAGGGCCTTCGCGCCGTTTTTCTTGAATCAAATGTCATTGTTGATGAAGAACGCCGACCGGAGGCTTCGCACCTTGATCCCGGATCAAAACACCTTTGTTGATGAAGAACGCTCTTGATGCCACGACGAACGCCTTTGAATCTTCAATGATGCTCGAGGTCTTGGATCTTCCGAGTTGCTCTTCCTCTTCAAGCTTTGATCTTCTTGACTTGTTGAGTTGTTGTTGTCGTTGTTGAAGACTTGTGGATGGTCGTTGAATGGAGGGGCTTTGCGCCGTGTTTCTCGAATCGAATGCCGATGTTGATTAAGAACGTCGATCGGAGGATTCGCACCGTGGTCCCGGATCAAAACGCTTTTGTTGATGAAGAACTCGAAGAACGCTCTTGAAGCCACGAAGAACTCCTTTGAATCTTCAAGGATGCTCGAACTCTGGGATCTTGATGCTTCTCTCTAAGCTCTGATCTTCTAGACTCCTTGTTGTGAATGTTGTCAATGAAAATTATTAGAATGAGACCCTATTTATAGGTGTAGAATTCTAGATTTGCAGGCCAGATTTGATGGCCGGAAGATATGATTTGGGGATATTCCCAAAAGATGCCAGATTTGATAATCTTCAAGGATATTTGTGAAGATTTGATTTCTTGTGCTTTTTAAAGATCAGACTTGTTGACTTTAAAGATTCAAAATAATTAATTGGACTTTAGAGGCCCAATTAAATTTATTAAGCTTTTGAGATCCAATTGAATTTACTAGGCTTCTGAAGCCCAATTGATTTATTAGACTTTTGAGGCTCAATTCAATTTATTAGGCTTTTGAAGCCCAATTGTATTTATTATTTAGGAATTAAATTTATTCAAATTCCCAATAATAAATTATTTTAACATGTAATTTCTACATGTTATTTTTTTTATTTCGTCAATTAATTTTAATTGCCTACAAATTGCTCCCTCACATTTCGTTCGCGAGCTTTATCGATGAGGACGAATTGTGAAAATTCGACTTGGTTCTTGCAAGCGAATCTTCAATTTGGCTCTTGTATTTGACTTGAAATTTGTGTTTTTTTGAATTTGTGATGAATCCGAATGTCTTGCACTTGACTTGATGTTCAAAATTTCTTAAATTTACAATCTTGAGTTGCCTTTGAACTTTAAATGGGTGAAGCCCAAACTAATGAAGTGGCCCAAGCACATATCTTGCAGGCCAAATTTTCATTTGATTAATTTTGAACTTAAATATGATTGAATCCCACTTGGCAGATTAATATCAAAGATGTCTATCTGTATTGATATATCAAATCTAAACATATCATATATGTATATTTGCATTGATATATGAAATCCAACGTCAAATATACCAAATCATCACGTAATAGATAAAAGATCTATTCATAATAAACGTGTATTCTGGCATAATCTTCAATATATCAAATCTTTCAAGCTCCAATTAATCTTCAAGATTAACCCTGCTTCTCTCCCTATAAATAGATGCATTTGGTTTTTCTTTTGTTCATCATCCTTCGAAGAGAAGGACAGTGCTAAGATTGGAGAAGTGTGATCTCGGCGGTGATCGTTAGGGAGGCATCGGTGGGTGAGGTGGTTTCCGTCCACAGGCGGTGATTGTTGCAGCTTCGAGCATGCAGGGGCGAACGAAGATGTAGAGGTGCGACGCAATTCCTGTTCGTTGAAGCGAGAGGGGTTCGATTGTCTTCCGGTAGTGCGATGGCTTTGCGGAGGCGTGATTCTAATAGAATGTGACAGCTGCGTGGGAAGGCTTCACGATTGAAGTGGTGGCAGGGCAGATAAGCGACGGCGGCTGGCGATGCTTTGAGGCACGGCGGCGTGTTTCATCTGCTTCGATCTGTGCAGCGTCGATTCCAGGTGGCTTGCGAGGAGTGAGGCGCGATTCTGATCTGTGTAGCGGCGGTTTTTTTTTTTTGCGTGAGGCTTGCTGTTTTCTTTAATTCTAGGTGGTGTGACGGAAGAGATGGTGGTTTTCGACGAGTGACCGGAGGCTTCGTGCAGTGGTGTTCCGATCTCGTGTGGCGGCGCGATAGCGGGTGGGCGTCAACGGAAGCGTGTTGAGATGCGCAGCTGTGGTGGACCTCTACGACTCCAGATGGCTGCGAATTGAAGTTGTGCGTGAGGGGGACGGCGCGAAGAGTGGTGTTTGACTTGTGAGGAAGATGAAGACATCACAGGCGGCTTCTGGCTTTCAGTGGAAATCTCCGGTGACTGGTTGAGTAAAGGCATTCCGGCAGTGAAGAGGTGAGGCGGAAGTCGGCGTGGAGATGATTTAGACAGGATGTTATTTCAGCGTCGTGTGTGTGGCTGAGACGGTGGGAGCGTGCCTTGGCTGCTACGGTCGAGGGAGACGTCGGTGACTGATTGGGTGACGAATTAGCGCGCTGAATCAGTCAAAATGCAGATTTTTTTTTTTTTAGCATGAAAGAAGAAATAGAGGCTTGGATATTGGGCTCTCAAATTCAGTTGGATGAGTTAATCAGGGCCATTTTATTGGGCTTCATACTTAGATTGGCTCCAATTTTTTTCTTTGGACTTAAAATTGATGAATTTTGAGATAAATGCATTATAATTTGATATATCATCAAATTAACTCCCGATTTATGACTTGCCTATTTTTTTCACACTTTCTTTGCGGATCATCATGATGGTTTATTTCAAGTATACCACCAATGCTTTCAGAGTTCATTCCTTATTGATATCAAGACCTTTTACGAAGCGTGTTGCTCGCCTACTGAAGTATTTCCAATGGACTCGTACTTTCATAAATTTCATGAGTTTCGAAAGAATATGTGGGTTTCAGACTGTGGGTTTTAATTCTTTCGAACTTTTTGATTTTGAATGAGAGGTACTCGACTTAGGGAGGATTTAAGCTTCATCGGTGGTCTCGTACTTTCATCAACTTCATGTCGAAAGGAACTCGTTGATTTTGAATGAGAGGCACTTGACTTGGAGAGAACTCGGACTTCTCAACGGACTCGTACTTTCATCAATTTCACGAGACTCGAAAGAAAATGTGGGTTTCGGTCTGTCGATATTAATTCTTTCGAGCTTGTTAATTTTGAATGAGAGATACTCGACTCGGATTTCTCAACGGATTTCTCAATGAACTCGTACATTCATCAATTTTATGAGTTTCGAAAGGAACTCGTTGATTTTGAATGAGAGGCACTCGACTTAGAGAGAACTCGAAATTCTTCGGTGGACTCCGACGATGTCTTTCTTAGCGATTACCGATGTGATGTGCTCATCGCCGCTGGCTAAGATATTGTCAATTTGAGATTGAATTGTCATTTAAGCGTCCTGTAAGATTTCATTCCAATGGCTTGGAAGAAGTGTCCCCAAATATCTTACCGTGCTTGCCCCAGTAATTTATGCAACTCGATATCCGCCTAAGACGTGGATAAGATGACGAAATTATGACTGAACTTAGTGATATGCTAAGTTGCCTATGTCCCTCTTTGAAGAGGATCAAGTCAAAACGTTGTTCAAGGGGGAACGTGATTTGATTTTGGGGGGCGCTGTACACATTTTAACCTCATGCAGACTAGGAGGGACGTATACTTTTTACTACCATAGTCGCAGTAGGGTATAAATTATTTAACCACTTAAACACCTTTAGTGGGATAAGTTAACAGTTTAACCACATGTAATCATCTTTAGTGGTCGTCGTACATAGTGTATCCTCTAGCGGACCAGGAGCAAAGTGTAGTTTAGGCTCGTGCATCAAGGAGCAATATGCAGTTTAGGCTCGTGCGTCAAGGAGCAACATGCAATTTAGGCTCATGCGTCGAGGAGCAACATGCAGTTTAGGCTCGTGCGTCAAGGAGCATATTTTGATCTACGCGTTGCAACGTTTGAAGATTTTCCCATTTATGGGACCAATGGTTGCACCATCTTCGGAGATCTTGTATGCGCCATTTGTGTAAAGTTATTTGACCATTTGAGCATCTCCATATGTGGTGATGTGATTTGTTGTAGCAGACTCTTCATTGGATCCTTTTGTAAAATCCACGCATATTCTGACTTGACCGCCCCTTCTTCTAATTAGAACCATTTGCATGTTGTTCATTTAGGTGATGTTCATATTTCTGATCATGAGAGCTATTCTTCTTTGTGGAATATTTTTCCTATCTTGGAGATCCGGATGTTGGACAATGCGAGTATCGATGAAGTTTGACGAGACCACGTCTTCTCCATCTTCATCAATTTTGGTGTAGATTATCGTTTGTACCTTTGCCTTCAACATTTGTCCGCAAGATGCCATCAGGTGAGTTTGTCATTTCATACGGGACGGAACTCGACTTCAAAGCTTTTGGGAGTTTGAAGTTTCAACAACTCTTGATTCTTTGTGATGCTTCACTTTAAGTGGCCCCAACCTCTCGAAAATAGTTACCGATTTTCGATGACTACGATTCCCGTACGGTCCTAATCTTTCGAAGACTGTTCCCAATCTTTGGCACTTAATTCCCAATCTTTTAAAAGTAGATGTTCATTTTGTTCTTCTCTTATCCTCATCTGATGTCTCTTCCGTTGATGGGACTCCTTCATCTATGATTTGATTCACGCTTGCTCTCTTGATAGTGATGCGTATGGGACTTTGAGAAGTATACCCTAAGCCAACTCTTGCGCTCTTGATGGTGAGACCACCTCTCCTTGGCACTCTTGGAGTGGATTCCAACTTCTTAGGTGCTTCATGATGTGACTCTTTTGATGCTTTCCTCCCTTGCGGATTGTATCCGGCTTCGACAAGAAGGCTGAAGGCTTGAGGACCATATGCCCCCATGATTACGGCTTTTGATATGTCTCCATGTTCGGTCTTAGCTCCTCGGACGGGATGAGTAAATCCTTCGAGTGGTTGTGAAGAAGGTTTCTTTACAACGTCGAGCTTGATCAAAGGAAGTATCAATTCTTCTAACACTTCAATAGCATCGTAAGGTTGTTTGCCCTTGTCGGTGTCGGAAGAAGCTTGACCCTTTCCATCTTGTTTGCTTTCTATTGCTTCCTCCAAAGGACTGTCTTCAACTTTTGTAGGCTTCATACTTTTACAAAAATACTTAGCATCCGCAAAGAAAGATTCCCCTTCAGTAAATGGTTTATCATCGCAAAACACTGTCTTTATCATATTGTTATCGTGATACTTGAAGCATTGATGTAATGTGGAGGGTACTATGCCATATCTGTGCAACCATGGACGTCCCAAGAGCATATTGTATAATGTCCTCGCATCTATGACATGGAAGAATACGGCTAAAGCCATCTCATCAATTAGCAAGTATAGTGTGATCGTGCCGAGAGCTCTTTGTCCCTCTAGGTTGAATCCTTGAATCATTAAATGGCTACTTTCGAGTTCATCTGTTGAGACCCCCCAACTTTGTCATTGTCTTTAGAGGTAATATGTTTAGTCCCGAACCTCCATCGATCAGAATTCTATTCACTTTTTGTAGCAAAGTATATCCCACCACGAACAACGGCCGATTGTGAGATTGCGAACCAAGTAGTAGATCATCATCTGTGAAGATCACATCTGCTGAATGATCATCGCCTTTATCATCCGTCTGGCATGACTTGTTGCTTTCCTCGTCAATCGTTTGGTATGAAGCTTCGCCATTCTCCAACGAGAGGACATTGGCAGTAGTCTTGCTTTATTCTAAGATAATCTTTCCTTCTTCGACTAGTCGCATGACTATATCCTTGAATACGAAACCATCTTGAATTGAGTGTCCCACCATCCGATGATACTTGCAATACTTGGGATCTTCCGTGCGTCCAACTTCATTCGGTCGCTTTGCATCTGGTAGCTCAACAAATTGTGCCTTGATTAAATCATCGAAGATGCTGAGAACATCGGAGTCTAGGAAAGGATATTGTTTTTGTTGCCTCTCTTCTAAAGTCAGCCTTCGCGATATGTTACCTTGCATAATACTCTTCCCTTTATCGCTTGCGCTACTTTCGATTCTGTGAAACTTAATTGCTGCAGTAGTCACGGGCATCAACTCTTTATTTGAAGCTTTGGCAAATGACTTGCCCCCATTGTTGACTTTTTGCTTGTCTTTGAATCTGCAAAACTCTTGAGTTGGTGGACCATCGACCCTGCTTGTTTGCATGCTAATCTCCATATCATGAGCCTTGGTAGCCAACTCTTTGAAAGATCTTGGTTGAATGGCTTGGAGGATGTATCGAAGAACCCATTACATCCCTTGAATGCACATCTCAATTGCTGAAGCTTCAGACAGTCTATCTTTGCAGTTAAGGCTCAAGTTTCTCCATCGATCGATGGAATCAATCGCTGACTCTTCCTTCCATTGGCGAGTGTTTGTCAATTCAATCATGCTAACCGTCCTTCGGGTGCTGTAGAATCGGCTAAGAAACTCTTGCTCCATTTGCTCCCAACTATCGATCGAGTTGTCGCATAAGTCAACATACCACTCAAATGCATTTCCCTTCAGTGAGCACACAAACTGCTTCACCAAGTAATCTCCATATGTACCGGCGTTGTTGCAAGTCTCCACGAAGTGAGCAATGTGTTGCCTTGGATTTCCCTTGACATCGAATTGTTGAAACTTAGGAGGTTGGTAGCCCGCCAGCATCTTCAAGTTGTCAATTCTCTTTGTGTAGGGCTTGTTGACAGTGAAGGAAGATTTAGAGTCCTCTCCGATCTTGTCTTTCATTGTCTCAAGTATAACTTCTCTTATTTGATCAACTAAGACTAGCCCTTCCGGAGTGACATGAAGCTCTTTTGATGTTGAACCACATTTTGTTGATTGTCGTCCAATGAACACCTCATCTTCGCCTTGCTCTTGGACTTCTTTTCCATTAATGCGACTTGATTCGGGTTTGTCGATGTTGCACATGAGCTTATTGATCTTAGTATCTTGCTCTTGGATGTGTGTCTTGAGTTCGTGCATGGCTTGAACCAAACTTGCTAGTTACTCTTCCATCGTCGCAGTATTTGTTGTCATCACCTCGACAACATTAGGAGCTGATGATGGGCTTGATTCGGAACGCGGAGTAGAGTTTACCGAGATATTATCCTCGCTCGCAGCATCATGTGGAACATCCTTCTCGGCATTCTTGATGGAAGTGGTGAATGATTGCGAGTCCTTTGACATGCTCCTAGTGATGACATTCACATTCTCGTAGTCTGCAATTTGAGATGCTTCAATAGTCCGCACAAGCTTGATCTTGAAAGAAGTCACTTTAGAAGCTTGAATCTTTTGAGGAGAGTTTTCGATCCTCTTGAGTTGGACTTTGAATTGAGTCATTCCGGTGTCAACGATCCTCACGGTCTTGATCTTGATCAGAGTCATGTTGAATGCTTGAATTCTTTGAATAGAAGAGATGAGATGTAGAGTTGTCCCACCCGGCGTGCCAAAATTTGTAACCTGCGAATTTTCTCCACAAAAATTAATAAACTCTTTATTAATAATGTGAAAATTGAAAATTACAAAGAGTATGTGTGAATTTAAAAATATGAAGCGATTGTTTCGGGTCCAATCTCTATAAAATCCTCTGATTCTTCTCTTCGAGTCTTGACTTGGTCTTGACTTGATTTTCAAGTGTTTCAGAGTTGGTCCAATGTTGACTTTGGAGTTGGACGTTAATTCGAGGGCGTTGAGCCTTGTTTCGAACTAATGTTACCTTATGGAAGGACTTTGTTGATATGTCGGAGCTGGTACGGAGTTCGGGTCCAAACTCTATGAAATCCTCTGATTCTTCTCTTTGAGTCTTGACTTGGTCTTGACTTGATTTGCAAGTTTGTCGGAGTTGGTCCAATGTTGACTTTGGAGTTGGACGTTAATTCGGGGGTGTTGAGCCTTGTTTTGAATTAATGTTGCCTTGTGGAAGGACTTTATTGATTTTCGGAGTTGAGTCCGGAGTTTGACTTTGGAGTTGGACGTTAATTCGATGGCGTTGAGCCTTATTTCGAAATAACGTTGCCTTATGGAAGTACTTTGTTGATTTGTCGGAGTTGAGTCCGTAGTTGACTTTGGAGTTTAATTCGAGGGCGTTGAGCCTTATTTCGAATTAATGTTGCCTTGTTCGAAGGGCTTTGTTGAGTGTTCACCTTTGGGCTCCCTATGGGGGTGTCATTGTAGATGAGCAGTGTTGATCGTCGTTGAGGACTTGTGGATGATCTTTGATTGGAGGGGTTTCACGCCTTGTTTCTTCAATCAAACCTCGTTGTTGATGAAGAACACCGACCGGAGGCTTCGCACCATGATCCCGGATCAAAATGCCTTTGTTGATGAAGAACACTCTTGAAGCCACGACGAACGCCTTTGAATCTTCAAGGATGCTCGAGGTCTTGGATCTTCCGAGTTGCTCTTCCTCTTCAAGCTTTGATCTTCTTGACTTGTTGAGTTGTTGTTGTCGTTGTAAAAGACTTGTGGATGGTCGTTGGTTGGAGGGTCTTTGCGCCGTGTTTCTCGAATCGAACTCCGATGTTGATGAAGAACATCGACCTGAGGCTTCGCACCGTGATCCCGGATCAAAACGCCTTTGTTGATGAAGAACTCGAAGAACGCTCTTGAAGCCGCGAAGAACTTCTTTGAATCTTCAAGGATGCTTGAACTCTTGGATCTTGTTGCTTCTCTCTAAGCTCTGATCTTCTTGACTCCTTGTTGTGAATGCTGTCAATGAAAATAACTAGAATGAGACCCTATTTATAGGTGTAGAATTGTAGATTTGCAGGCCAGATTTGATGGGCCGAAATATATGATTTGACGAATATTTCCAAAAGATGCCAGATTTGATAATCTTCAAGGATATTTGTGAAGATTTGATTTCTTGGGGTTTTAAAGATCAGACTTGGTTACTTTAAAAATCCAAAAGAATTAATTGGACTTTAGAGGCCCAATTGAATTTATTAAGCTTTTGAGGTCCAATTGGATTTATTAGGCTTCTGAAGCCCAATTTGATTTATTAGAATTTTGAGACTCAATTCAATTTATTAGGCTTTTGAAGCCCAATTGTATTTATTATTTAGGAATTAAATATATCCAAATTCCCAATAATAAATTATTTTAACATGTAATTTCTACATGTTATTTTTTATTTCGGTAATTAATTTTAATTGCCTACAAATAGTAACAAATGAAAAAGAAAAGTGTTTGCAACACTTTGTGATGCTGCTGAAACAATTATTGGATGCCCGGTGAAGCCTTTTGCACAGTCAATATTGACGGTAAAGACATTTTAACCTTATTATCATTTAAACTATTAATTAACACTTGTACAGTTCCCCTTGACTACATTATTGACGGTAAAATAACTCCAGCTGCAGGACAAACATAAAAGTATCTACTACCAGAACTTGATAACATGTCAAGACAAGAAATACAAATTTTTAGTAAAGATGAATAAGGATGTAAAAAGCACTACTGAAAGAGCGGATAAAAGACTTATTATTGAAGAAGTGTTCAAGCTTAGCTCGAAACCTCATGGAAAAGACACATCAGCAAAAAAAAATAAAAAATTGGAGAGCGACAGCAAAGCCCGAGATTCCCATCCATTAAGATAATTGAAAATACGATTGTTTATTTTTAGAGATTTGGAACCTAACATATTGAAACAAGATATTTTTGCCATAAAATATTTATTAAGGGCTTTTAATATATAAATTTTTTATTTTGGAACTCGGTATCCAGTCCAAGGACCGACTAATCCGGGATTTTTAATATATATATATATATATATATATATATATATATATATATATATAAATAACAATTGATTAAATATCTCGCATATTTTTTTTATTTAAACAAAAAGTTGTAAAAATAGTTCGAATTTAAATATTATTGTTGTCTATCCAGGTTCACCACCATAAAATTAGACTTATGTGGAAATTGAGTATCAATAAAAGAGAAAAACTAGAAGAAATGTACATGTTACAACAAATAATAATGTCTTTAAATGTACTTGCTACTTAGGTATCATCAACCATAAAAGAAAAATTAAATTACATATTTATCATCTTCTTGAAATTTACTAAACGTATGAAAAATATAATCAATTTTGTCCTCTGGTTTTAAATTCTGTTTCAAAAGGATATTAACAATATTTTTTCGTAACAATTAAAAATATTTAATAAAAACTATTTGAATCAGTAAGGTTGTTTAACGAAAAGTTTTCAACAAAGACGGTAAATAGTATATAAAATCACAATTAAATTATTCAATTTCCGGCAATACCTTAAAACAAAACACATTGAAATCATAATTCAATAAAAAAAAAAAACTAAGTACAATAAGATTCATATAGATAGATAAAAATATATAGAGGTAGATTTAAATTAATTTTGTCATGTGCCAATTTTTTTTAATAACATATTTACACCTCTATGTATTAAAAAAATTATAATTAGAACCTAATTGACAAAAAATAATAATACTACTTTGCTTGATTAAAACAAAAAAATTTCTATTAAAAATTTTCACAAAACCCCTTTGCAAACGAAATTTAAAAAAAAAAACACCAAATACTATTCAAAAGCTTAAAGAAAACCAATGTCTACACTCTTATTGCTGAGAAACCATTTTCACAAAAGGAATATGCCAGTTTGTCAAAAAAAAAATTCACACATTAATCATTCGGCATTAAAAGCAAATATTCAAAATTAATCTAAACTTTTTCTATTCTAAACACTAAAATTTTTCAAAAGAGACTTAAATACATTTTAAAAACATGAAAATAAAAACCTAACTATTAACTATTAAAACCGAATAAAGAGCAATAACCAAAAAAAAAATAAAAAATCAAACTAGAAGTTATTATCCTTGGGCATTAAAAGCAATTGTTCCCAATTAGTCTAAAATTATTTCTATTTTAAATAATATAAATTCTCAAAGGAGACTTAAATGCATTTAAAAATCAGGAAAAAACAACCTAATTAATCACTATTAACAGTTGTAAGAGCAAATTTATGAAAATTTTTACAAAAGATTTTATGAATTTAAAAAAAAATAGATTTATGATGTTTAATATTCAAAAACATGTATTGATGGCTTTGTGGAATTTGAGAAATATTGGATTACTTTTAAATTTTTTGTAGGAGGTATGTAAGAAAATATTTAAGGACAAAATTTAATTAAGATAGATAGGTTGTAATACCAAAACAAAATAAAAAATCAAGTGTTATTTTATTAGTTTAAGAGTTTTAGTTCTGATTTAAATTTCATAATTCTTTCAATTAGGTAAAAATATATAGAGATAATTATAAACTAATTTTGTCATCTGCCAATCTATTTTTAAGAACATATAATAGACTTCCAGGTATTAAAAAAGTTATAATTAGAACCTATAGACAGAAAACAATAACCCTACTACGGGTTCTATTAAAATGTTACACAAAATCCCTTTGCATATGAAAATTAAAAAACCCAAATAATGCTTAAAAGCTTAAAGAAATTATTTCTATTCTAAATAGTAAACACTAAAAATTTTCAAAAGAGACTTAAATAAATTTTAAAATCAAGAAAATAAAAGCCTTACTATTCACTATTAAAACCGAGTAAAGTGCAATAACAATTTAAAAAGAAAAAATCAAACTAGAAGTTATTATCCTTGGGCATAAAAAGCAATTGTTCCCAATTAATCTAAAATTATTTCTATTCTAAATACTACAAATTTTCAAATGAGACTTAAATACATTTTAAAATCTGGAAAATAAAAACCTAATTAATGACTATTAGTAGTTGAAAGAGCAAATTTATGATTTTTTTTTACAAAATCTAAATATGATAGGTAGGTTGTAATACCAAAAAAAAAAGTCATGTGTTATTTATGATTTAAAAAAAAAACAAATTTATGATGTTTAATAATCAAGAGCATGTATCGATGAAAAGGAACACTTGTGTGAAATATTTCCCGCGTAAAACAATCTAAAAATTAATTAAAATAAATTATTCGGGTCAAATTAAAAAAGACGCGGATCCTATCGAAATGCCACCGTAATTGTTCTATCTTTTATTTGCAAAACATAAAATATGCTTCACTTTTTTCTCTTCATGATCTGTGCCTTAATTATGAGGAGAAAGTCTCACGTCATCAGTGTCTCCACTCATTATTTTCAATACTTATGTCTCCACTCATTATTTTCAATACTTATGTCTCCACTCTCCAATTAGTTTTTAATTATGTACATTATTCATTGGGGTCTTGAAGCCAAACCTATTAGCCACGCATAAAATATTCAACAATTCTTTTAAAAAAAAAAATTGCTTTCAAATTGTGTTACTATGTAGACAAATGTATGTTACTAAAAAATAAAATCTGTATTACTAATTCTTAAAAATTAATTTTTTTGTACTTTTAAAGTAACTATAAGGAGAATATATATTTTTACAAGAACAAATATATATATATTTCTCAATTTATTTTTTCTTTTTTATTTATTAATCTATGTTGATAATATGTTGTTGATGTATTAATTCATCATTTAATACTTTACATAGGACAATATATATTTTTTTCTAAGGGTAAATAAATATATGTACATAGAGTAACATATATTTGATCTTATAGTAACACACATTTGATCCCCAGTTTGTGTTACTATATGGACAAATGCGTGTTATTGTAAGATAAAATATATTTTTCTAAAAATAATTATGTGTTTCTTAATTTATTCATCACCCATTTAAAATATAGGTATATTCTTTTGTGTAGTAACACACTTTTTTACTATTTTATATGTGTGATTATATAAAAATATAATTATTTCTATACAAATAAATAAATATTTATGAAAAATCAATATTTTTTCTTATTGTAACACACATTTTATTCTTATATTATGTGAAAAATATTTAATTTATAGAAATAAATGAGTATACGTAAAATAATAACATTTCATAAGATAAAAACACACATTTGCTTTAATAGAAACATATATTTGCTCCCCAGTTTGTGTTATTATATGTGTAAATATGTGTTACTATAGGATATAATGTATTTTTCTTAAGAACAAATATATTTTTCTTAATTTAATCATCATCCCTTAAAGTTAGATATATTGATTCATGTAGTAACACACATTTTATTATTTTATATGTGTTATTATAAGAAAAAATAATTATTTCTATATAAATAAAAATATATTTATGAAAAACTAATATTTGTTCATATAAGACAAAATTTGTATTGCTATATAGAGAAATGTGTGTTACTATATAGGTAAAATGTGTGTTACAATTAGATTTAATGTTGTTTTTTACATATATTCATTTATTTATGTAGAAATAACAAATTTTTTCATAGAATCTAATAGAAAAATGTGTGTTACTATAAGAAAAATTATTATTTTTTTAAAAATATTTATGAAAAAAATTATATTTTCTTATAGTAAAACACATTTTGCTCGATTATTATATGAAAATTTATTTATTATAAAAAAAATAAATGAATATATATAAAAAGAACAACATTTCATAAGTTTGTAACATACATTTGCTCAAATAGTAACACACATTTGCTCCTCAGTTTGTGTTACAATATGGACAAATGTGTGTTACTGTAAGAGAAAATGTATTTTTATAAGAATAAATATGTGTTTTTTAATTTAATCATCATCCCTTTAAATCTAGGTATATTAATTCATTTATTAACAACATTTTACTAGTTTTGAGTGTTATTATATGAAAAAAATTTATTTCTACATAAATAAATAAATAAATAATAATGAACAATCAATGATTTTTCTTAAAATAACACACATTTTGCTCTTATATTATGTGAAAAACTATTTATTCTATTAAAATAATTGAATATATATAAAAAGATCAACATTTATATGATAGTAACATACATTTACTCTAATTAGTAACACACATTTGCTCTCCAGTTTGTGTTACTACATGGGCAATTGCGTGTTACTGTAAGGATAAAATGTACTTTTATAAGAATAAATATGTATTTTTTAATTTAATCATCATCCTTTTAAATATAGGCACATCGATATATATAGTAACACACATATTTTACTATTTTATATGTGTTATTATATAAAAAATAATTATTTCTATACAAATAAATTAATATTTATGAAATTTTAAATTTTTTCTTATAATAACACATATTTTGTTCTTAAATTATGTGAAAAAATATTTATTCTGTAAAACTAAATGAGTATATGTAAAATAATTATATTTTATAAGATAGTAACACATATTAGATTTAATAGTAACACATATTTGTTTTTCTATTTATGTTAATATATGGGCAGACATGTGTTTCTATAGGGTAAAGTGAATATATGTAAAAAAAACAATATTTAATCTGATAGTAACACACATTTTGCCTTATAGGAACATGCATTTGTCCATATAATAATACAATGGAAGCGAAAATTCTGAAATTAATTTATTATTTATATATTTTTACCATTTATAATATATACTCTAATTAAATAATAATAAAAAAATTATGCATGTACCCGGCAATTTTTTTTAAAGAATCACGAACAGGTATTACGGTATAGCTATGACAAATATTAATTTTGGTATGTTACTAAACTAATCAAAATGTGGCTGTTATGCATAGTAAATGGTTAATTAATGATCCGCGAATTGTGGTATGGGTATGGATATTATCCATCATAAAATATGGGTATGTTTCACACCGTGAAACGTTTTATATAAGTTTTTGTCATCGATGACTTAGTGGAATTTGAGAAATATTGGATTACTTTTAAATTTTTTGTAGGAGGTATGTAAGTATGATAGGTAGGTTGTAATACCCGAAATAAAAAAAAAAAAAAAAGTGTTATTTTTTTAGTTTAAGTGTTTTAGTTTTGGTTTAAATTTCGTAATTGTTTCAATTAGGTAAAAATATATAGAGATAGTTTTAAACTAAGTTTGTCATCTAGCAATCTATTTTTAAGAATATATTTAGACCTCCAGGTATTAAAAAAATTATAATTAGAGCATATTGACAAAAAACAATAATACTACTTTGGTTGATTAAACTAAAACAGGTTCTATTAAAAAGTTACACAAAACCCTTTGCATACGAAAATTTAAAAAATCGAATAAATTTTGTGGACGGAATTTCATTAAGTTGAGTAGATTGTAACACACGAATTAAATAAATTCAAGTGCTTTTATTTTAGTCTAAGAGTGTTTCTTTTAAGGGCCACTTACAACAAGAGGCTTTCTTAAGACCCTAAACACAACTAAGGGCTTGAATTTTCCTTACTTACAACAAGGGGCTTTTGCCCCAAATCTTCCTAAATTAAATTGTCTGAACATAGTACAAAAAGTTAGCATTTGACTATTGATATGATGTTAACTTTTTAGAACCACACCTATTAATTATTTTTTTAACATTTAATATAGTAAAATTTTTAAATTACTCAATCTATCCCATTTGAAACTTCCCCCCTCCTCGTCACTCCCGCGGAACTGAATATCTGAGATTCCGTTAAGAATATTAATTCCGTTGAGAAGGGCGTCCACAACTAAACAACACAGTGCGTCGGAAAGGTACCATATTTGTTGTTAGAAAGGTAACATATTCCTCGTCACCCCCCACCGGAACTGTATTATTAGGGTTCCGGCAAAATTATCATTTATTATGTACTTTTTCTGGAGAAGTTAATCTACTCTTTAAATATAGTATGCATTTTGAAATTTGAACAACTGTAAAAGAATAACATTTTGGTAGATCAGAGCAGAAAGATAATGGGTAAAAGGAGAGGAAGAGTAGTGAGATATGAAGATGATGACACTGAGGATGGACATAAAATTGATAGAGGTGGAAGATGAACACGGTTGGCCCACGGAGGTAAAATTTCAGATAAACAATTAGTTTCTTTTCGTTGAAAGGCTATTTTTATAAATACTTGAATATAAAGTGTACACATTTGAGAAAAAAAAATTGTTGATGGTCCCCCCAATTAGTATATTTTTTCTGGATTCACTAAAATTACTAAAATGTACTTTAAGTTCTTGTTATATAAATTTAATAAAATTTATTGAATGTAAAGTGTACACAATTAGGTTTTTGTTATATAGATTTACAAAAATGTACTTTAAGTTCATAGTACTCAAGGATTTCATTTAGTACTCTACTTATTAAATTTAGTACTTTGTCTTACTTTATAGTACTCCAAAATGTTATTGTTAATGTAAAACCTGTAATGTTACTGTGAATGTAGTACTTCTGGTAACCCCAATGTTTCCCAGGTTCAACATCTAAGAGATCAAATCGAACAGGGAGACATTATCAATCATAAGGTATTAATTAATTATTGACCATAATGATTTCCTCATTCTTACCACTGAATAAGTGTGTAGTTGTAAGAAAACTAACGTTCAACTTTTTATTAACAAGAAAAATGATTATAAGTGAAAGCTATAGTTCAAGTGAAAGTTCAGGTTGAAATTTGTGTTGTATAAATCTATGTTTGGCTCTACTTTAAATGTTGGTTTTACACATTCTAGTGTTAACAATGTTAGTTTATTATTTGTCTTAGATGACATGCAGAGGGCTCCACCCCGTCATAAACACAGACATGATAGAGGGAAGAAAAAAATTACTCAATACACATATACACAGGGTTAGAGTTTTTTTGTGGTCTTAATATTATTTGTTTCCTTCACATATACATTTGTTTTAGTCATGTATTGGAAACATGATATTAACAAAATTTTGCCTTTGAAATTAATTTTCTGAGGTGATGAGCAAGCTTCCGATCGTGGTCCTATGAATGATATCCTCTCTGCCTCAACAACTGATTCGAGTGATAATGAGAGAGGAAAGCTTAAGAATTATTTCAGTAAGTAATGCTTTCAAAAATACTGTCTTATTACGTAATTCTACTTGATGTAATGCCAATGTACAAGCCATGTCTTTTTGTCTTTAGGAGGTCTGACTTTAGAGTCAAACACAAACCACTTACAAAGTTCACTAGTGGCTATGTTAAGAGATATTCAGAGCCTTAAATTCCACGAACAATCATTAGATGAGATTAAGAAAACACTTTTTTGGATTCTTTTCGATGCTATTCGTAGGTGTAATTATGGGTTGTATAGGACAATGTGGCATAAATTGATGTGTGTGTTTGACCTATCATCTGGTGTATTTCATCTTGGCGGTGAACGGATGAAGGTGACTAGTAGAGATGTTCAGTTGATCATGGGTGTGACATGTGGTTCGGAACGGGTACCTGTGAGGCAGCTAGAATATGAAATGCCATCTTGTGCAAATAGATGTTTAGAGAGATAAATACAACATCATAATGAGAGGATAGTTTTTAACAAAAAAGAACATTTTCTCTAAGTTAAAGTCTGTGTTGAGGTTGTCGGATTGTAGGAGCGTGGCTGATTCTGCCCGTTTGCTACATTTGTATATAATGGCAACGTTGTTTACTCCTGGAAGGAATACATCAGTGCCATGGCATTATTCTGTTTATTTGGAAAGTGTAGAAGATATGAGAAAGTATGACTGGTGTTCAGTAGTTGTCAAATTTTTGAACGGCCAACTAATGAGCATAAGAAATCTAAAAATAGGAGGTTGTGCGCTACTCCTTCCTATAAGTAATGTACATCTTTCTTACAGTGTTGATTTTGATTTTTTCTATTGTAAATTATGATACATATCTGAACATTTTGATGTTGATAATTTCTTATCTGTTTTGGCTTTGTGAACATGGAAACTTAATAGAGCCCACCTATCCTGGTGTATTCCCCAGAATACTTAAGTGGGATCTGTCACTGTTGAACAAAGCACTTGGGCGCATCAGTTTAAGAAAACTTAGGCCAAATGATGTTGTTTTCAGCTCTACTGATTATGTTTTTGAGTATTTTTTCAAATACATAAATTGTTCTCAAAATTTTAAAGATATAATATTTTTCTAACTGTTTGATAGAACTTTATGAAGAATTTATTTTATTTTATTGGCAGATACACAAGATTGTCTTGAAACTGTAAAGGAGATTTAGAAAATCACCAATGAATGTGGTGATGGCAATGCTTCTATTTAAAAAGATGAGATTACAACATAAAGGCCCAAAAATACAGGAGCCATTCAAGGTAAATTACAACAAGAATATTTATGGAAAATATATGGTCAAACTAATTTAATCTATCCTATTACCCCCCGTCACGCGCTGCATGGGATTAAAACAAATGCAAAGCTTGGACCGAAGAAACTCGAAGGCAGGTCGTGGAAGACTCTTCGTGAAGATGTCAGCTAACTGGAGATGGGAAGGTATAAAACTAGTGACTAACTTGCCTGAAGAGACAAGCTCACGAACGAAGTGGTAGTCCAAGTCAATGTGCTTAACCCGTTTGTGAGCCACTGGATTTTGACTTAAGAATATAGCGCTTTTATTATCACATAAGAGAGTAGGCCGAGAGAGAGTTAATCAGAACGAAGCTCGCGAAGGAGATTTGTCACCCAAACCAATTCAGAAGCTGCATTTGCCATGTCTCGGTACTCAGATTCACAACTAGAGCGAGCAACTGAAGATTGTTTCTTGGCGCTCCAAGATACAAGATTACCACTGAGAAAGATTAAATACCCATTTGTAGAACCTCGCGTCTCAGTGCAGCGTGCCCAATCAGCATCAGAGTACCCTAGAATTGAGGAGTCATGACGTTTAGTAAAGGACATACCAAGATGCAAAGTACCTTTAACATATCGAAGAATACGCTTCACCGCCAAAAAAGGATCATCAGTAGGGGATTGGAGGAACTAACTAATAGAGCCAACTGCATATGAAAGGTCAGGACGGGTAATGGTCAAATATTGAAGAGCTCCAACAAGAGACCTGTATAATGTAGGATCATGAAACGGAATACCAGTACTGATAAGAGATTCCCATGCTGCCAAAGGGGTGGATACAAGCTTAGATTCCAACAAGTCAGCTCGTTGAAGAATATTGTGCGCATACTTGGCTTGACCAACAAACTAGCCATCAGAAGTAAAAGAGACTTCAAGACCAAGAAAATAATTTAATCGTCCAAGATCCTTAATGGTGAACTCTTGATGCGTACGTGAAATAGAGGTACGCTGTAATGAATCATCATTACCTGTAATAATAATGTCATCCACATAAAGTAACAGGTAAATAACTGATGTACCTCGATGAAAATGAAATAAAGAGAAATCACAATGACTCTGAAGAAAGCCAAGACTACTTAGGTATGAGCTAAATCTTTGGAACCAAGCAAGAGGTGCCTGACGAAGACCGTATAGAGTTTTCTTCAGACGACAAACATGATCAGGAAATTGGGGGACAACAAATCCTGGAGGTTATGCCATGAATACTGGTTTATCAAGAACACCGTTTAGAAAGTCATTTTTGACATCGAGCTGGTGAAGTGGCCAACTATGTTGAATAGAGAGTGCCAGAATAATACGAACAGTTGTAGCCTTAACAACTGGACTGAATGTGTGATGAAAGTCAGTGCCAAGAATTTGAGTAAAGCCCTGGGCAACAAGACGAGCTTTGTATCTTTCAATTGATCCATCAGCATGAAACTTCATACAGAAGACCCATTTCGAACTGACAATGTTCGTACCAGGAGAACGTGGTACTAGATCCTAGGTTTGGTTTGAACGCAGTGCATCAATTTCTTCTTGCATAGCCGCAAGCCATTCAAGATGTTTAGCAGCACTCTTAAAATCACGAGGCTCAGATGTAGATACTAAATCAAGTGGATAACGAGGTTTGAAGATACCTGCCCAGGCTCGAGTGATCATATAGTGTTGTGGAGGTATGGGAGATATCACATTAGCCGGCTGTGGCACAACAGGATCTAAAGGAGTGTCCTGAGCATCATGTTGTTCATCGAGTTCAGGATGAAAAGGAGCAGTCGGGGCAGTTGGGAGTAACAATGAAGACTCATTAGGATAAGCCAAAATGGGTACTGAGCGACGTACAACGACACGATCAGGAGTACGAACAGGTTGCTGAGGGATAGACATGGGACCTGATGTATTAAGAAAAGTTGAAACAACTAAATCTGAAACCGGAGTGGAAGATAACTCTTGAGAGAAAGGAAAACAAAGCTCATCAAACTGGGCATGCCGTGTAGTAAAGATCCTAGATGAAGCAGGATCAAAATAGCGAAATCCCTTGTAAATACTATTGTTACCTAGAAAAATACAAGACCAACTACGAGGCTCCAACTTGTGAGCAGCATAGTCCCGAAGGTATGGGAAGACCCGACACCCAAATGGCTTGAAGTTTCCATAATTTGGAGCATAACCGAACAATAACTGAAAAGGAGAAGAATCATGCAATACTGAAGAAGGAAGTCTGTTGATTATGTAAACAACTGTTGCAAAAGCATCAAACCAAAGAGAAGCAGGAGCATGAGCGTGAAATAACATAGATAAAAAAGTTTCAACAATATGACGATGTTTACGTTCAACTCTACCATCCTACTGTGGAGTGTAGGGACAAGACAAACGATGAAGTATACCATTCGAGTGCATAAATTCACAAACTCAGTCCCCATCACTTTGAAACACCTTAATATTACGATCAAATTGAGTGCGAACAAAAGTATGAAATTGGACTAGAACACCATAGAACTCAGATTTTGCACGTAACGTATAAATCCAATAAAATCGAGAAAAATCATCAATAAATGCAACATAGTATCTAAAACCATTCGAAGTAGAAATGGGTGAAGGACCCCACAAATCACAGTGTATCAAGTCTAAAACACGATCAACATGTTTCACATTTACCTGAAAAGATAGTCTTTTACTCTTTGCCAATTGACAAGAATTGCAAATACTTGGACTAGGCAAAACCGAAGTAACAGAAAAGTGGACACTTTTATTCAATAAGGAAATAACAGGAAATGAGACATGCCCCAAGCGTAAATGCCATAAATGAAAACTCGATGTCAACTCTTTATTCTGTAGTGCAGTTACCAAAGCTGGAACACCCCTGTTGGTCCCGAAATGAGTTAAATCAGTGTATGGGGGGGAATACACTGATGTCAGATTTTTCTGAAAGACTCAGAAAAATGCTCTAACGCACTCAGTCAGGATTCCCTGAAGTACTCAGTATGCTGAATGTCCACAGGGGCAGCAGGGACGGTTCAGTAACGAGTCAGATAAACTGAGTGTGAGTAAAGTGCTCGGAGGCTCAGTAGAGATAACAAACCTACTGACTGCTCGGAAGCAAGTCAGTTGGACTACTATCTCAGTGAGTCAGAGTACGTGCGGAAAGTGAGCCCTTAGATTCTACTCGTTTTAGTTTCTGAAAACGTTTTCTCTGAATCGCTTAGTAAATTGGTGGTTAAGGCTGAGTGCACAGTATTCTGATTCAAGATGATTGATTCAGTCCTGAAGTTAAAACCAATGCAGTATGTTCAGTTTAATATGATGACATTTAAGATCCTGAACAAAACAGTAAATCAGCACACAGGGGACTTTTTAATGTGGTTCGGAGATAACCAACTCCTACGTCCACGACCTGATTTAACAGGAAGCTATCCTCAAAACCCTGAGGATAGGTACTTGGGTTTTACGTGCCAAGGGACACGAGTAGCCAACTTCCTCTCTTAGGAACTGACCCCTGGGCGTTTTACAAGTCCCAGTCCTTCTAACCAACCTATCTCACACTTTGAGAGGTTTGGTATTCTGGTTTCCAACTAAGATAGCTCTAGCAATACAAATCAATGCTAAATAATAGAGCTATTGATCTAAGCAAATACAGAGTGAATCCTACTACAACACTAGGGAAATTTAATTTCAGAGTGTTGTTTATGATATGCTTTGTGTTCTTGGATTCTTGAGAGTTTTCTCTTGGAAATTTCCCGTTAACCTTGAATGGGTGCAATGTTCTTCATATTTATAGGCGAGATTCAAAATAGATCCGTTGGAGGAGATCAAATCAAATCTTTCCTAGTTTAGGTAGATTGCAGGCTAGAAATACTGTTTGACCTACCCGCCATGCTTATTCTGGCAAGTTGTCACATCACCTGCAATCTTTTGAGACGCATTAAATGCCGCATTAAATGCTGCGCAGACTCCGTGCTTGCGTGTCGAAAGATCATTGGCTCTCCGCTATAACTGCTAGTTGACCTTCAGACTTTTATCCTTCCTCGTACATTCAATGCTCTGAGTCTCTTGTTAATAACTCAGTCTGAACGTGTGTCTTAATGTAGTCTTACTGACATTCTTTTTGTCTCTTGTCCCATAGCATAAATAACCTTCTGCTTTGGACTGACATGATTCAGGTGATCTGAACCACAGCCTGAGTCTGGTCCTATGTGCATTCAGCACAGCCTGATAGGTTATTCAGCTCAGTATGTGTTACCTTTTTGCTTCGGACTTACAGGATTTAGGTGAACTGAACCAAGGCCTAAGTCAGGTCCTATGTGCATTCAGCACAGCCTGATAGGTAACACTTTACTCTTCACTGACTGAGTTCTGTCCTGAACATGCTTAGTGTATTCAGTAGAAACATCAGACAATGGTACTTCAGGATGAATCAGCAGGCTTCGATCTTCAGCGAGACTGACTGACTCCTTCAGAATGGTTTACGCTTCAGACTTCAGTAAATTGGGTCGACTCCAATATTCTTCAGTCTTCAGCATGGTCCTTCTGTACTGAATCTCTAACCTAACTATCCTGAACTATTTTATCCTGAACACTATACTTAGGCAAATTCATCAGGGGTTTTGGGATCTAATCAAAATACTCAGATTGTCCCAACAACCCCTATTAAGTAAATAAAGACCATTTTCACACCTTCCCTAAGCCAGAATTTGCTTCGTCACTCGGTTCTAAATGGCAAAAAAATTATTAGAAAGTATCACATCAACTGGAAAATCAGACGTCAATTTACTAATGGACAACATATTTTTAGTGATATGAGGCACTACCAAAATATCCAATAACTGAACATCTGCAGACAATTTACTAGTACCAATATGAGAGATATTAAATGCATTGCCGTTACCAACAATGACCAAACTGTTAACAGAATAAGGTTTGTAAGAGTTAAGCGCAACATGTTGATTTGTCATATGGGCAGAGGCTCTCGAGACAAGTTACCAATCAGGTGTAGAGTCCGAGATGGTGCAAGAGGAATGAAAGGCCTGTGCTAAATTTACGGAGGAGGTAGCCTGTCTAGCACTGAGAAACTGTGGGCATTTGTTAGCATAGTGATCCTCTCGACATATTTGGCATCTAGGTATGTATGGACAATGCCCCCATTAGATGAACCAGTTGAACCACCACGTGTACTAGAAGGCTTTCCACGGCTAAATTGATTGCCACTATTACTGTGGGTATTAGATTGATGCCCACGATTGTCGTTGTTATTAGAGGAGTGATGTCCGCCATGCTCTTGGCGACCACCACTGGATGCTGAATCATTGCCAGATTTCATGGGTCGATCAGCCGTAAAGGCTGCTTGAGGGGCAGAGGTTTCCATAGCCCGAAGCATCAAATCTTACTATATAGCTTGACTTGGTAGATCACGAAAATTAGGGATAGGAGAAAGTGCCATACGTGTATCCGCAAACCTCACAAATTGAATACCCAAGCCACGTAAGAACGAATGAATTTTGTCCAAATCGTTCAGAGAACACCCAATAGCATTCAATTGATCACAGAGAAGTTTGAATTTCTTACAATAATCCTCAACAGAGGATTCACCATGACGAAGAGATAGGAGTTCTTCACGCAATTGATGTTGGCGAGACGACGATGAGAAAACATTTTTCAGAGTGAGTCATGCGTCCCTCAATATCCATGAGTCCAGGACTTCGTTTGCCGCATTCCTAGACAGAGAAGTGGACATAACACTAAACAATTTTCTGTCCTTAATTTTCCAGTCCGAGTATGCTGGATTAGGGGACTCACCATCATCGTCCGAAGAAAGTGATTGAAATGGCAGAACAACAGAACCATCGAGATGGCCCATCAAGTCAAAATAATCGGCCATGTGCTCGATTTGGCGACACCATGGTAGGTAGTTGGTTGAGGTCAACTTGATTGCTGAGACCATGTTGATCATGGCGGTAACCGGGAGAGAATCGGTCGGATAGGCCATAGGGAGAATTTCTTTATTTATTTATTTATTCTTGATAGGGTAGCGGTTAGGGTTTACAGCGGAAGAGGAGACGGGGAGGGGGGGGGGCAATTTCGTTTATGATGTGCGGAAGACGGCGATGGCTGATGCGCAGGAGAGAAAATATTAGGATCGAGAAGCTGATACCATGTAAAGGAGATTTAGAAAATTACCAATGAATGTGGTGATGGCAATGCTTCTAATTAAAAGATGAGATTACAACATAAAGGCCCAAAAATACAGGAGCCATTTAAGGTCAATTACAACAAGAATATATATGGATAATCCTATTAGAAACCCACTGTAGGTGAGAAAGATGTGATAAGGGAACTTCAAGGGTTTTGGTGTAAATTGGATAGGAAGATGGATAGGGATGAGTTGGGAAGTGTTCAGAGCCCGAAGCGCACGAGTCCTTTTATTGATGAGACTCATGTATCTGACTCAGATACAACTATCTATGGATCAATTCCAATAGGTACTGGTCCAGCACAGGTTGAAAGAAACTGAGATAACAGGGAGAATGAAGTTGTAGTGGAAGAAGGTTCGTCTATGCCCAAAGAAGGTGTCATTTTAATTGATGATGGAAATGGTACTCATGGGAGAGTTGACAACAACGGTAACCAACAAAATGATGAAAGCGCAATGATTGAAGCGTCGAAATTGAACCCAACATTGAGAGATGAGTACCCAAAGTTTAGTTTGGGGCTGTCATTAGAGTTAGACAGGAACATTGACCCTAAGGATTGTGTTGCTAAGGTTTTTTGTGACCTCCAAAAAGGAGATACCATTGTCCAGACTGAGAAGGTTCAGCAAGAGGTTGGTGAGGGGGCATCCTTAATTGATCAATTGAAGGAGGAGAACTGCAAAATCTCCAGGGAAAATACAAGCCTAAAAAAATGCTCTGTAAAAAGCAGCAGGAGCTAGACAATATGAAGAAAAGTCTATAGGACAAAATAAAAGCAAAAGATAGGGAGTTGAACTTGGTCAGCTTAGAGATGAAGCAACTCAGAGCATAAAAAGGAAGAGATTTTGAAGAAGCTACATGATGTTGCTAATCTAACTGTGACACAATTGCTTGAAGATGACAAGTCCCTGAAGGAGATATAAAGGATTGTTGAGTTGTCTGAAACAAGGAATGTGAATGCAAAGCTTAAATCTGAGAATAAGAGTTTATAGCAACATTTATAGCTCATGGAGACAATTGATAACTATGAAGAAGGTACTGATGCGGGCAGGTCTCCAAATGGGAAATCAAAGAAATAGAAGAGAGCGCCAAGCCCTAGCACAATTGCACGCACTGTGCACTATGCCAGAAAAGGGCTACGACAACCGGGATTCCCCGTTGTCGTAAGTGTTTTTCCACCATTGTGGATCAACTCGTTGTGGTAGGTCTAGACTTTTGACAACGGGTTTCTCACCGTTGTCTTAAGTATTTATGACAACGCTGAATACCCGTTGTCTTTACTATTTATTATCCGTTGTCTTAAGTATTTACGACTGTTATATAATTTTAAAATCGTTGTGGTAAATACCTACGACAATGCGTTTTGTCCGTAATGTTTACTTGTTATACCCGTTGTCTTAAGTATTTACGACAACGGTGTATAACCGTTGTTATAGAGTTTTAAAACCGTTGTGGTAAATACCTACGATAATGCATTTTGTCCGTAATTTTTACTTTTTATACCCGTTGTCTTAAATATTTACAACAATGGTATATACCCGTTGTCTTAAATATAATTCATTGTTAAAACTATATTTTACTCTTTTTTTATTTCTGTTGTCGTAGCTTATTAATATTATATATAGATATTTTTCATTCCATAAATTAAGAACCAATAGAAATGTAATCATCATAAAATATCTCCACAATTCAAAAACCACATTAATTCATACACAGTTTTCGAACGACAATCGACAAATCTTCCAATTTTAATAACATGTTGCTAATCTTCCAACTTCAACTTCAACTTCAAATCTTCCAACTTCAACATGTTCAAAATAATAAAAAAACAATCGATCAACTTCAACTTCTGACCGCATCTAGTAAATTAGTTGTCCATGTATTCAGAAACACAGATAGCTCATTCCTCCCGCACATCATTAATTTCTTTTCTAGAGTTGTTCTTTTGTGGAAACTGTTAAAATACAAACAATAAAATGAGTAAAGGATGGTTAAAATCAACTAATGATGAATAATGATACAGTTAACAAGAAGAACATTATTTGCTGTAAAATTCATATAGCTATGCTCCTTCACATGAAGCACATTACTTGCTGTAAAAATCATAAATAGATCACACACAACTCAATCACAAGATAGTAAAAGCTTTTAATAAATATCTAAGATATATCTTTCTGAACGTCAGTGTGTATTAAAAAGGGGATATTTAGAATCTCTAATGATCCTACTAGAAACTCCTGCTGTTGTAGGCTACTATGGTTTAACATTTTTTATTTTTGCAGTCTATCCATTTCAAAAAGCTAACGTCATTAAGAAAATTTAAATTATAAAATTTCCAAGTAGGTATTTTAGCACATTTAAAACATATCATATACATAAACTGTAAAATGTTATGATATTTCAAATTCTTATGTTAAAGATGAATTTCTCATGACATATTATAAGATAGAAGTTAAAAGTTCTTTATAAATACATATACCCATCCTCTTAAATCACGAAACTGAATGGGATATTGGTTGATAATCTCAAGTAATCAGAATTAAATATGATTTCACACAATGATCGCAAGCATTTAGTGTTTAAAATAAAAAGTATAAAAATAATTTTACTTAAGTTTTTTGTGTAAATTATTTTTTGATAATGTAGTTCTTATCGGAATTCTTTTCACCTTTTATGGCGAGAAAATCAAAAGAATTTTGTATTACATACTTAAATTCTCAAAACTAAAACAATCATTAGATATTGACTTCTAAAATACAACTAACATATTTGGAGGCAGAATAAGCATATTAATTTCACTTCAAAAGACAACATATTCCACTATCTACTGAAATGGAGTTACGATAACAAAATGCTTGATCTATTGCTAGAGTCAACTAATTAACTAGAGAAAAATCATCCCATTAAAATCCAGTATGGCACTAAATTGTACGTGTCTACTAGGCCTTTTTTTAAGTGCCATATTCCATTTGCATCTTTTCACATTTCCATTTCAATAGAAGATGTAAAATTCACATTATTTATCAACAAATATGTATAGGTTCTCTCACACAGGAATTGGTACCACTTATAGATGGAAGTTTGCTACTCAAAGCTTACAACAAGGAAGAACACTACAATAACCCGGTTAAAGTCATCACTTCCACCCACCCCCCAACCAAGAATAACTAGGTGAACATTGTAAAGTACATAATCTATTACTGGGGAGGCAAACCAACAAAACCATCTAGTTGAAAAACACAAACAATGATGAGTAGAAAGCATCGAGCAAGAAACAGCTCCCACGTGGAAGTATTTGTGATTCATACCTTTGTAAAACAAGTTAGTTGCTACTACTAGACTTAGAAGGCTGTAGGACAGCAAATCTTTAAGGCGCTCAATCTCTTCTTGCAGAAGCTCCCTCTCCAGCTGCCGACGAGTAGCTTTCATCACCGTCTTTTTTAAGAAAAAAAAAGGTTAATCGCCAACAGGATGAAACAATATCTTGAGTTTCTAAATCCGAATATATAAAACAATTGTGGAAGACTAGGGACAAAGCATGCATAATCGTTAGCCACTTCGAATAATCATTTATGACGAATTACCGAAATACTTACATTGAAATCAATGTAAGAAGAAAGCATTGCTAGCCACTGATTGTCCATTAGCTTGAATGTGATAAAGTAAAGAAGGTCAAATGCCGATTCATTTTCTAACATCCAAAAATAGGAGAAGGAATCACTAATAAGTGCAGTGGCATTTAAAGCATAAAATAAGTTAAACCTATCTAATTGGTGACTTCTACCTAGTTATTATTATTATTATTATTTTAATTGATACAATTATTATATGCTAATTAAACGAATATAACATTTTGGTATAAGATATATAGTGGACATTGAAACCATTACCTGCTACAATTATTATACTGTCATATCACATATGTAATATCTATCTGCTTTTGTAGTTTCTGTAGGCATTCCTCCTGATACATAAATCACATAAAAATAAGTACACCTAAAAGTGCTTCCACTGTAAAATTACTCCCGGCATGCATTTGTATAAAAAAGGGTGTCATCATTAGAGAAATTTGCATTTGCATCAATCCCATGACAACAAAGTTTATCTAATGCCAAATATTAAATAAATTAACAGGAGATGTCTTTTAGAGGGATACATGGACTCCAATATTTTTCTTAAAACTATTTTGAATGAAAACTTCTGTATAAAAACAGAGGACACTGATATAAATTACTAGCAAGTAAACTCCAGATATATCAACAGATGAATCTATATAAAGTTGGAACAAAGTCTTCACCATTAACCTATTATTAATTGGTAAGATATCATGTAAAGTATTGATATCATGTTATTAATTAGTAAGATATCATGTAAAATATAAACGGGTTATATAGGTTTAAGATCAAACATAGTAGAAGATATTATTCCGTATGTCTTCGAAATTTTTTCGGTTCTCTGAATTTAATTAAATTCTAACCTCATTTGTCAAAACACAGAGGAGCGAGAACATTGGATAAGCAACATCCCATATTTGAACTGATCGAACCTGATTGCCTGCTATATATAGTCAAAGAACCTTATTGTCTTTATCAAATGATAAGTCGTAACATTTAGTAAGAAAACAATCATTAACCCAACAAGTGCTCTCCGAACCAAGCTGGATAGTCTCCTATCACTAGGCTCACCAGCCAACAGATCACTCACACCTTCAGTTAAGGGCCACTTTTTATTCCTAGGCAACATTAATGACGAGCTCACTGCAGCTGTCTAATTATATTTTAAAGCAACTAATCAGTAAGGAATCAGGATAACTGAAGAACTGCTTATACAACCCAAGATGCAACATGAGATGCACAAATATCACAAAAACTATGTCACCTTGGATTCCAGGTTCTTCAATCTGCCATGTACACAAAAAAGCTCTGCCACAGTAAAAAAAGGATCAACAATTGGTATTGTAGCAGGAAAGTTCACAGTGGAGAGATAGTTCCTTCCTGAATTGTGAGTCTGAGAAGGACACACTATCTCCATCATAAATATGTATACGCTCGGGGTTTGACAACATAAACACTGAAGCATTTGTATCATTCCCACTTGTACAAAAAGATGGAATTAAAATCTTATCACCAGTAAGAGTGAGGTCCATACGACTAATGCATCTGACTGTTTCCATTCTTGACGACCATTCAAGAGTCAGAACCTGCCACAAAAGGAATTTCTGAGAACATCTCAAACTACAAATGGCTAGAGCTTTTAGCAGTTTAAATATAAAATAGAGAAAGTTATTTTATAAATCTATTAGGGTGTAATCACATCCCAAATAATACAATGTCATACACACACACCACTATACAGACCTAGGTATTAGAAATTAAATGATTCTATACACCACTATATATATGAAATGCAATCATGGGAGGGTGAAGTGAGAAAATAATACTACATCCAAGAGCAACAAAAAGCAGAGAGTGTACACTATACTATGTGCGTACAAACATCAAAAGAATTCATTAAAAATATTTGGACAAATTACTAAATGTAGAAGAGATATTAATAGGGGCTGAAAACACCAGTATTGAAGCCATCATCAATAAGAAATACTGAGGGAAATGGAATTTTTCTTCACTTAAGTCATAGTATCAATCTTATATCTAAAAGTTATTATGTTTTTTCAGATAAGGGAGAAAGCTATGAATTTTAAGCATAGCAAACTTTTGAATTGTGATATCATCTTTGTTTGCTGCTCATATCTTACGGAGGGGAAATGTAAGCATCGAGCCTAGAAAATATCCGTTACAATACTCTAATCTTTTTTTCTAATATGAAAAATATGCCCTACTTGAACTGCAAATGGCCATAAATCACAAACGGTGATACTTGAGGCAATATCAAAGACATAAAAGTTAATTAAAAGTTTTATATTGGGTGATTGGATCTTATTAGAGGAGAACGATTTTGCAGGTTTAGAAGTCAAAATCACCCTCCGCTTCCTTTGTTGTTCCTTGTAGCGACCTGATCTCTTTCTATTTCTTTGTTGTTCCTCGCTCTTCTCTCTTCTATTGTTGAACGTGTAAGGAACGATGCGCTATTGGAATTGGTGTTGCTAGGGTAAAATTGCCTAGGGTTGTTGGAACAAAAGATGGATTATGAGGAAATTAGAAGACACATACCATAAAATCAATCAAAAGATGAGGAAAATGAAAGACCCATACCATAAAATATATCAAAAGATGAGGAAATTGGAAGACACGTACTATGGCTAGGGCACGACTGTGGACGACAAGTTAACGGCTGTAGTGGACTGAGGAGATGATTTACGCCGATGGAGGACGGAAATATTTTACGGTTGTGGACGGCAATGACTCACTATGAAATCAATGAAATGGTGGCTAGGGCATGTTGAAGAGGGCACACGATGAACAGAGGGGCACGATGAAGAAATTAGACATATTTTTTTTCTAAGTGTGGCTTTTATACTCAACGTTAATTTTAAAAAAAATAAAATTTATGTCAACCGGGCAACGACAATGGGGGATTAAACCCGTTGTCTTTCGGCGCAAATTCAAAGTTAACACAACGGGAATTTCTAACACAACAGGGTCTGCTCTTAAGACAACGGGTAGAATCAATACCCGTTGTCGTTTTCTCATTGTCGTAGGCTATTTTTGGCATACTGGTGAAAGCCCGGACCAGAAATGATGACCGGAAAACCATAGAGATCTCTCCACAGTTGAATACCAATGAGATTGTGAACGTGAATGAGGAAAAGGGTAGTGCAAAGCACCTCCGTTGGGACAGGTCATATGCAGCTGTGAAGAATCTGAGTGATGAGATTAAAAACACAATAGAGCAATGCTGGAGAGACGGTCGTGAAAGGTAAGTATTGTTGGGACAATCTGAGTATTTTGATTAGATCCCAAAACCCCTGATGAATTTGCCTAAGTATAGCTGTTCAGGATAAAATAGTTCAGGATAGTTAGGTTAGAGATTCAGTACAGGAGGACCATGCTGAAGACTGAAGAATATTGGAGTCGACCCAATTTACTGAAGTCTGAAGTGTAAACCATCCTGAAGGAGTCAGTCAGTCTCGCTGAAGATTGTCTGTTCTGAAGCTG
>JAPKLY010000088.1:748018-834157 GCA_026898435.1 Prunella vulgaris | reverse complement strand
GTATTCCCCCCCATACACTGATTTAACTCATTTCGGGACCAACAAGTATCACTTGATTTTATCTTAAGTAACATACTAAAGTTTGATAAAATGATCTTCTTATTGGTTAGATATCTCAATATACATTGAAATATAACTTTGGGGTTTATTTTTTTCTTAACAGCTTTTTGGCATGGGGAGGATCCGAAGGAATGTCAATTGTTCACATACGAGACATTGTTTCAATACTACACCATGATAGGATATCAACAGGGGTAATGGGATGATTAACTAGATTTTTCAAAGAAATAAATAGCAGAAATAGAAAGTGTTTTTCACTCTATTATAACATTAGTAACATATGATGATGTAAACTTTTTAGGTAATTGACTCGTGGGAAAGTTTGTTGAAGCTCAGATACACTGACCTTGTGGAGAGCCATAATATACATATGTTCTCTTCATCATGCTGGGTAATATACTTAACTATTGTACATTTATTTTTCAATTAAATTTAATTTGGTGAGTTGACTAATGCTTTTCAATTATTTTATTATTGTATAATAGGACCTTATTTATTCAAACAAGATGGGTAGGAGTGGTAGTTTGGTGAGTTTAGTTAACAAAGAAATTGAAAAAAATCTCTGGGAATGCGATCCTTTTGTTTCCTTTACTTACTAGAGACACAACTGGGGCATTGTGTGCATTGGGGGACCATTGGACACTTTTAAAGCTTGATTTAAACCAATGCACATGGACATTTTTTAATGCAAAGATGCCCCGAGCAAAGTGTTCAAAGGACGTGCATTTGGAGTGCTCCATGATTGTTGTAAGTTTTTAGCTTCATCAATTGAATCTTTTTGTTAAATTTGGTTTATGTATGTCCGTTAGATATTCTATCTTCGAAATAAATTTGAAAAGGTTGACTGCGAGACTGATCTTTTGAACAAGTTATGGAATGCTTCAAAGAGTAAGAAAGTTACGTTGGCAAGGGGTACCAACAGATCATTTCCAATTCCATGTTTGCTGCAAGATCCAACATCTGTATTCTTGAGAATGAGATCTACAAACTACCATCAGTGAAGAAAGTCTTCACAAACAATGCATCCGCAGACTACCGTATCAAAATGGTTTAGACTTTTGTGAACCCAGTCACATGGAAAAAAATAGTTGTAATGTATGGAGAGATAATGTGCTATCATTGAGATTGGTATTAGTTTTATCTGAATGGGGGGTGAATTTGTTAGTGAAGTTTGGTGAAGTTTATCATTTGGTGAAGTTCATTATTGGATATTTGTTGTTGTGTGTCTAGGAAAAATGAATGATTTACTATTGGTTCAGTTTAAGGGTTTAATTATGAATCGTATTTGAGGATCTTGTGTGTGGGTGACACTTTCTTTTTTGTGGGTGGCACCGTATTTTGTTTGTTTGTATGCATGTTGGTAGTAATATGTTTTGGCAAAATACATACATGTAAGACCTAAAGACCCACAAGTGCTAAAATGTACTTAACACAATCTAAAATCCAGTACAAAACAAATGTTGATGGACTTACAAAACATTGAGCAGCATCTATGATCAATATTTATTTGATATAATCGTAAGCAATTGGAAAGAATCGTTGTCCATGAAAATATGTACTTAACACAATCTAAAATCCAGTACAAAACAAATGTTTATGGACTTACAAAACATTGAGCAGCATCTATGGTCAATATGTATGTGATATAATCGTATGCAATTGGAAAGAATCCTTGTCCATGAAACACAATCTAAATTCCATTACAAAACAATGTTGAAAAGAAAAACCTTTGCGAGTATGGCAGTACTACGATATATTGATAATGTACTTGCACACAAGTTTCAGTACTCCAGTATATTATAGTAGTACTCCAATATAAAATTAAATACTCTACGAGAGGAAATTTACACATGCATTACTCCCAATATATATGTACATTTCAATAAATCCTGCCACCTTGAAAAAAGAGACAAATGTCCCATGCACCCCGCAACACCTAAAAAAATAGAGCACCCTGTTTTGTATATACTAAACCATTTTAACAATTAGATGATCACTCTTTTCGCACAATCCATACAAAGTAATCAATATAAGTACAACAAAAATAGAATATCAACATAATAAGCATAATAAGATTAGCTTACATACAATATATAACAAACCGATTGCATACATAAACTACCAAACTAACATATATACTAATTTGGTAGATATGACCACCACAGGTACATTAACAACAACAAAAGAAGAAGCTAATACATCATGTGGCCATATCTACCAAAGGTCAAAAGACAAAAATTAGGGCATTGTATCAATGTTTAAGCCCACTACTAACAGACACAAAATAACTTAATACAAAATAGGTCACACAACAACCTAGAAAGTGCACAATTAACCATCGAACCTACATGGGAAGGGAAAGACACTGGACAAATGAAAAAATAGAGGCGCACTCCTGAGGGTAAATTAGAGCATTAACCCGAACGTAAACTTGGTCTACAATGTCATACTCGATGAACCTACCCCATGGCTCAACCCTCATGAGAAGCCTTCTACCATCTGGCCTGACCAGACTCAATGGCTGAATGCCCAATATGTATTCCCCAGGAGCCAACTGATAACCAGGTGGGAAAGACATCTGCCTCCATGGTTGATCATCGTTGTACTTGTCCAGAATCCACATATCCATCTCTTCAAAAGAATGGATAAGACTTGAGTATATCACCAGTTTGTCACCGTCAATGGAGCACAACTCTCCGAAATGACCAATCCGGTCTAGGTTGCCAGGGAGATTGATTACCCTGAAAGTTTCATTCTTGCAATAAAATAAAAAAACGGACTGAGAGGTGTAACGTGCTGAAATCTGAAAGTTTATAGAACCTCCAGCCCACACCCCAGGAGACCAAACAGGGCAGTGAAATGGGAACTCAACCAAGTCTTTCCATTCCTTCCTTAACGTAGAATAAACCTTCACCTCAGACTTGTGCTCGAAATCAAAACTTACCCTAAGAATCTTGTACTCTTGTGTATCATGGACATAGTGAACGCCCCAATAAGTACTGCATGACTTGGCTCCCTCTAGAAAGATGATTTTGGGATTAGGGACTTCGTAGTGCTTGTTGGCAATAACATGGCGCAACCTGAAGATGTCTTAAACATTGCACTATAGGACAAGACCATTACAGCTAGCAAGATATTGAACATCGGAATCACCATCCATAAGGCTCCTACGGTTACCCTCTTCAACGGGCTCTGTTATTTCGTAACCAAGAGGGTAGAAACTGATTTGAGCCTGGAGCACGAAGCCGATCTTGTTTTGTTGTTTCATGACCTCCATATGCTTGACACCGACGAAGTAGGAGCTTGAAAACAAGATCTCCCAAGAACGGTTGACCATTTTCATCCGGTTCAATGGTTTGGGTGGAATCCTTGAAAGGATTTCCTCCATGACATCGTCGAGAAAAGTTGTCCCACCAAGGTTTTTCGATGGAGGGAGAGAAATACATCTTTTTATTTTCTAGAAATGCTGAGAGAAGAAAAGTGATTAATTTTTTTTTGTAGGAGGATGATAGATTTTTTTTAGGAGAGTGAAGAAAGAAGATGATGGCAAATTATATTACATCCTCTCTGAATTCATGCTAAATATGTTTGATGCGATATAATTGCATCAATTACATGGACAAAGAGACGTTTGGTGTGGTAAGCAAAAGTGGGAGGAAGAAAGAATGGTTCCACTCGGAAATGAGGAGACGTGTCCACTGGTGATTGGTGGTTGACAATATTAATCAAATTGGTGTTTTAGGCCAGTACAATGTGTAGGTATTGGGCTCGATAATTATATCAGAATCTGCAGTGGAAAAAGGTTGTAAGTTTCTTAATATAGCCTTTTTTTAACTGCCTTTTTCATCTTATTAATTATTTCCACGAAGTCAATTTTCTTTATCTACATTGTTCTACTTTAAAAATTAATATGTCAATAATAGAAACCTATAAAGAAGCTTTTCGAACGGTCAAGAGAGTTACATATTAGTTTTGATTTGGATACAAAATAAAAATTAATTAATGATTTTTTTTATTTTACATGTTATACAGTACATGTTATTGAATATTTAAAAATAATTCATATTATAATAGGAGCATAATTACATCCGTTTGGAGGACATATTTTTTGTGCTGATGTGTTGTATGCCAAATGAATTATTAGGCCTAAAAGTTTTGGGCTTGTTTTTTAAAAAAAATCATAAAATAATTTGGTTGAAACATATAGATAAGATCATTTTCTATGACTTATAGTATTAGGGTTATGAAATAGATTTTATAAATCACGGATGTATATTAAAGTAATATCATTAGATTGGAAAAAATATGGAATGAAGTTAAAGTCGTGCTCACTAATGACAACTTCTCTTTTTTTTTTTAAAAAAAGAAATACTAACACTTTTTTCAATCACTTTTCTTCTCTCACACAACATGTGTTTATCACATCCATATTTTGACCAAACAATCAATACTTTTACTGACTAACCAACCCCCCTTCCTTCACCAGTAATCCATATAATTAAGTAGGATCCTAAATAATCAGTTAGTATGGAGAGATGATAAGCATTTCCAATATTGACCCCCCCAAATCATTTCATCGCCGGAATTAGCAAAATGTCCACTTCTAACAACCACCAAGGCAGCAGAGGGTACCCGAGATATTCAAAATTATCTTGTCGTAGGTGTACCCGGAGAACTATGATTCGAATATCTGAAATACATTCAAACTCGGGTAAGCTATACTATCATTGTGAGGAACATGGATACTCCCACTGGTGCACACCGCTGGAAAATGACGAGTCAACAAGCAGACATGAGGGGTTAGGGACACAGGCCAATAATGTATTGAACACAAATGGGCCCAATGTGTGCTGGAAAAATACGTACACGTTGAACCTCAAGACTTTGTTCATAGCAAATATATTATCTTTTATTTTGGCTATTATAGTTGTTGTTATTCTTAGAGATATGATGTAATGTAGTACTAGTATGATTTCTGGTGGAAAAGTGAATTCTCAGGCTTCCAGTACTATAGTTTTTGTGAATAACTTAAGTACTGTTATTCATTGATATTTCAGTACTCTGGTTGTAATTTCTGTACTACATTGATGCTTATAGTATTTTATCTAAAATTCTAGTACTACGCATATGTGTATATTATTTTACAATATAGGTATGTTATAAGTGGATTTGTCATTTTGTATTGAAAAGCCACCAGTATTTAAAATGACAAAATGCTTAAGGAAGTTCTGGGTGTATGATGTAAGTTGAATACATGCTGGAGATACAAAATGTGAGGGACTTTTTACAGTTGTTAGTTGTGCATCACATGTTACAATTCAATGAGGTAAAAGCTGCATATTCTGGTACAATTCAATGAGGTGTGAAACATAATTGGTTGAATTTAATGAGTAACAAGAATAGGATACATTATAACAAGAAGAATTAGAATTTTGCAAAATATTTCATTAAAATTGTTCCTTCTCACACTTATACACACATGTTCTCCAATGTCGGACAATAACAATACATCAAAGAAGACAATATCTATAAGGAGGAATAATTTGTATAAAAGCCAGGAGAAGTTGAATAGCCTACTAACAACAATACAAAGGTTGACACACAACTAGATAAATGTCCTGATGAATATATTCTAAAACTGGCGGCCTTGTACATCAGCAGCTTGGACAACACAATGCATTTCCAACTTTCGCATCATATGTTTGGAGAAGTAGACATCCCGTATCTCTTGAAAATATCTCCATAGGAGTTGATGCGATTCTTCTTGGGTCTACCTGGAGGATTTTTTAGAACTGTGGGAATGATTTTGGATGATATGACATTGTCATAGTGTTCATACCTCTCTGTTTCAGTAATGGGATTAATAGAGTAGGAATAACATGTTCGATATGACTGGGAAAGGAAGGTTTTATCGACATATTCTTCAATAGATCTTCCATATTGCAATATATCCAATGTTCCATGACAACATGGAAAACCAAAAAACTGCCATTGAGAACATGAACATTTGCGCATGTTTAAATTCACCACAACTGATGGAGTCGATTTTATCTCAAACAATGCATCACCCCGCTGTAGTACCGTCCAAGCCCTTGAAACTTCTGATTCCCAAACCCACAATGCATTCTTCACAGGACATAAAATGGATGTCCACTGGCTGCTTTCAGACATTCGTTCGTACTGCCACCGGCTAATCTCTAACAACAACAACATTTTAGTAAATGATAAAAATGAAAGTATTTTTAGGACAACAACAACATTTTAGTAAATGATACTGATTAAGGTCATAATTGCATGTTTTTGCATCCATTTTTCTATGGTTTTGATGTGCTTATATTCATATTTGACCCTAAAATGCTATACATTGTGTATTTAACCCTTTTTATCTAGAAAGTTGTGTTTTGTAGTGAAAACGAGCAAAATCGGAAAAAGATGAGCAAGTTCGTAAAAATCCAGAATTTGTGAGTTGATCCAATGGAGGCAAATGATATACCATGTCGAAGAGTTCGAAGAGAGGGTCACAACGGACAAATAATCGAGTCAATCGGAGCTCTAGAACTCAAGATATGAAGGAAACGAGGAAGTTGAGGATCGATCAAATGGGGCAAGCAGGGATCGTGCGACCACAAGCCAGGGTTCGTGCGACCAGCAGCTGTGGTTCGTGCATCGGATCTCTGGTTTGTGCGCTGAAGGAGCCGCACGCACACACACACAATCCGGTTCGTGCGACTACAAGCACAGGATCGTGCATAGGCTCGTTCTTTCTCAAATTCGAGGGTTGTTTCGTCTTTTCGCGTGTTTAATGAGGGATATAATGGTCCAAGCCTAAGCGGTACTATATATACTTCATATTTCTGACTTCTTAGATCATTCTTCACATTCCACACATCATCATACTCTCTCTGTAGATTCTTAGAAGTTAGAGGTAGTTACTAGTTGGGTTCATTAGATTTCTTCTTACGATTTCTTCGATCACTTTTGATCTACCGTTCGGATCATCGATCCGTTTGTTCCTGCACCCTCGTTATATCAAGAGCTACATTTTGACCGATTGAATTGTATTTTCCATTGGCGGATCATTAGATAGATTTTGAAGGTAATTAGTATCTTTACCAATTCTCTTGTAATAGGTAAGACTTTACAATTTCTCTTTAATTTCATTGCTATGATGATTGTAGTTAGTGTAATTGCTCATTTGTTATCCCAATTAGCCATGGGCTAATGCCTTTTTGCATCGGTGTATGATTCCTATGGAGTAATGTGGTGTTAATATTGATCTTATGAATGCTATGAGATGTTGGATGATTAATTCTCTATATTGATGATATGTATGAATACTTGGTATGCTTAATTGATCATTAGGGCCATTAGGGAAGTAGCAACTGTTGATAGAATTTCGTAATGATGTGATTAAATAGCTGTATAACATATAATTCTACCAAGCAATAATCTAAGATATATTTGTTCTTGAGGATTGGATATAGAGAGAGAAAGTGGAGAGCTTAGAGTGAGAAAGTATGTGTGTATTATGAAACTTAGAGAGAGAATGGTACATGTGAGACATATTTATAGGTTTGCATGTGTGAGGTGGCACCTTGTGAGCTTATTTGAGTTTAGGTGTTGACAAGTGTCTTGGACACTTGTCTTAGCTCATCACAATGCTACCTTTGCAATGCTTTTCCTATTACACGTCTATTTGCTCCTTATATACACGTCTTCTATGTCCTTGGCCTAGGCGAGCTTCTGGGCGAGCTTCGGGGCCTTGTGTTGTTTCGGGAGTAATGTAGAGACAGATTCATGCTTGGTCTTCATAGATGTGGGAGAGCTTCCATTCGAGAGAGGAAGCTCGCCCGTAAACTTCTCTCTCTCGGTTGTGGTTGGTCTTTGGATCTTGGCCATCAGGAGCTTGGGCGACCTTCCCCTTCTTGGCGATCTTCTCTCTCTCATGTTTGGTTTATCATCTGACTTGGTTGTAGGAATCTTGGGTGAGCTTCTTTCTCTTCCTAGCGAGCATTCCTCAGTTGATTTTGATCAGTGGTTTATGACTTTGCTCTTATTACGTCGGCGACCTTCTTAGCATTGGGCTAATTAATCCCGTGATTATTCTTGGGTAGTTCGCCTATCAACATTTGCCTCCTAGCTCGTTCACATCATGATATTTCTAATGTGTGAGCGAGCTGATTTGTCTTTGTGGATGAAGGCTCGTGTGTTGGCGAACTACTTCTTGGTAAGATGCCGAGCTTATGGGCGAGCTTCAATGTGGCGGTTGGAGTGCTGACGCGGAGCGAGAATCAAGGCATCGTGCACGCCTTTTTAGGTCTCATTTCCTGCGCCTATCATGCTACTACTTTCAAATTTTTGCATATAGGCCCTTGGTCTTTCGGAAAATTGAAGCTCGCACCCTCGTCTATATTTTTGGATCTTCGGCGATTAACTTCCTTTGCATCCGACGGAATTTGGGGATTCTTCAAGTTAGAACATTGATCTCTCTTTCTTTCATCTCTTTCTTTTGCAGATTTTCTTTTCTTCTTTCCCTTACTTTCTCGAGTTTCTGGAAATTTTAAATTTTTCCGGCGACTTTTCAAGTTTTTCCGGTCACCCCCCCTACAGTACTTTTAGTTTTACCTTAACTATGTCTGACCAATCTTCGAGCAAAACCCTCTCGAATCGTAACCCCGAGAAGCGACCTATAAGTGAAAATGCCCCATTCCTCAAATGACCCCGATTATGGTCAGCTCAAGTTCCGAGGCGGCCTTGGTAGCTCGCCCGGACTCCGAAGGGGGGGCCTCCAGTTTCGTTTGTCACGAGGTTTGGGAGGAGGGTGAGGAGGTCGCCAATGAAGAGAGGATCGCCAGCGGTAATGAAGAGGTCGCCGAGGGGGATGAGGAGGAGGTCGACGAGGTCGCCTAGGTCGCCGAGGTAGATTAACAAAGGGGTGACCTTGAGGAAGTTACAATTGACTGGCTCCAAAGTATTAGGTTTCCATTTCCCAACTCCCAGAGCATCACGTATCTGACGATGTTATGTATGCCTTTGATTGGGAAGAGTACGTCACCAAGCATATGGCGAGCTTTCCCCTTCCTGAGCGGACTTTCCGGGATGCGAAGGATAAGTCCAGCTACAAGGCAAGCGGGGTCCAGAGCGTTATTAATGAGTACCAACTTTCCCAGCTCCGAGAAAAGTATCGAATTCCACTCGACATCTTTTTGTACGCTCCTCAGAAGAAGGAGTGAGCTGATGCGCCTCCGGCTGGGCTAACTGCCATCAACGTCCATACCCTCGAGGCCGGGCTCACGTTGCCCTTGCACCCGATCATCGGCCAATTCCTACTAGACAACAACCTCGCCATTACTCAGCTCACTCCAAATGCTTGGAGCAGCTTGCTGACGACGTTGGCGATCTTTGGATTGGAGGGGTATGAAAACCGACTGACCACGACAGAGATTAACGAACTGTTCACCGTTACCCGGTAAGCGAAGCACGACAAAGGCTATTATTATCTCAAAGCTCGCCCGGGTGAGAATTTTTTTTAGGGATCCTTCCCAATAAGATTCGTGACTGGAAGGAACAGTTTGTCTTCATGGGAGGTGATTGGTGAGCTTCCACTAACTACTCTGGACGAGGTGGACAGATTTTTTCTCCTGAGGAATATGGAGAAGCCAGCAGTAGTTCGCCTCTTTCGGTGTGCGTGGGTTGAATTAGATTTACTAATCTAATTTCCCTTTTCTCGCAGGTTTGAAGCATCACAAGTCTATCCGTGGTAAGCCTGAATTGTCGATTGAGTTTGACGTGGTGTGGGTTGTTTACTATTTACGGAGCAAGGAGGATCGAGACGTCGCTCACCTGTGCCAACATCATTGTCTCAGACTTGCCGGGCTTCATACCTTGCCGCATCATCTCATTATTCAAGGTCCTGAGCTCCCAGGTTTACAACTTCCTGAAGCTCGCCCGTTGAATAGGTAGTTCGCTTAGATGTTAAACTTATTTCTTTAATTTTTTTTGCAGGTGGTGATTAGGTTGCATTCCCAACGGTCAAGATCCCCGAAACCTATCACATATTAGATCGCCAGCACGCCATGGGTCCACCACGCCCCAACAGGTTGGCCATGCCTTCAACACTCGCACTAGAGGCGAGCAAAAAGGCGGAGCTCGCCTAAAAAAAGGGAGATGTTGGTGGCTCCGGGACTCAGAAAGAGCTGGCTAAGACTCCATCGAAAACTCAGAAGGAGCCAGCCAAGACATCGTCGCCCGAGCCAACAGAGATGGCGGGCGAGGTTCTCAACACAAAAGGGGTCTCCAAAGGGGCGATGGGTCTAGAGTGGGTGACGAGGATCCCCAAGGTCGCAAGAGGACTAAGTTCGCCTTGCAAGATGAGGAATCTGACCCAACTGGGCGAGCTGCGACAAGATCTGGTCAGGGTGGATCTTCTCAGTCCACTGCTCCTTTAGCACTCGCCCCTACACCAAGGTCGCGGCCTTCACAATCGCCCTTTGGGGTTCAACTGACGGATGATACAGTCTTGGGCTGGGATCCCGAGAGAGTTCAGTAAGTAGTTCGCCAACTACTTTGGCCTTCTTGTATTATTTTTGTTCACCCACTGATTTGAATGTTTGAACCTCGCAGCTATGCTTCAATCGCCTTCCCCAACCGGCATGATGCCCTTCATTCTTATGAGCGATCTCGCTCCTTGACTTCTATGCGCAACCTCCCGCGTGGCCTTGCTCAAGATACAATAAGTGAGGTGCCGAGGTATTGGTCAAATCCCCAATTGGTGACTTTGGAAAAGCAGACGCTAATTGAAAATGCTCGGCTCTCAATGCACTATGCAAGTGGGCTTCTTCTTGCCAATCAAAGGGTAATTGACCAGGCAACTCAACAGGAAGTGGTCCGCCAAGAGAAAAATGCGAGCTTTATCAAGATGGTGGTAACTGTTGACAAAGCTAAGAGGTCGGTGGAGCTTGTTGAGGAGAAGGCGGCCGCGACCTTGGCGTCTGAGTAAAGCACCCTCGAGAATCTCGGCGAACTTCAACGCAAGCTCGCCTCGATCTAGAGGAACGTGGATGCCCAAATCCGTGCCAAGGAGGAAGAGTTCGCCGAGAAGCTCGCGCGTAAGGTGGGCGAGCATACTGTGACCAAGAGGGAGCTGGAGCTACAGCGAGTTCTGGTAAAGAGTGCCGATGAGGAGTGTTCGAAGCTGAGGGACGAACTCTCGGCCAAGATTAATGAGGTCACCGAGGTCCGCAATGATGCCTCCTCCTCAGCGAACTTGGACGCTGTGAAAGCCGAGGCCTCTGAAAAAGGATTCGTCTAATGTTATGCTGAGGTTTTGAGGACCATTTGGTGGGCGCGAGCTCACAAGAACGATGAGGTCGCGGTCATGGTGGGTGACTTCAAAGAGTGCTTGGACAAGTCCCCCTTCCCGGATGAGACCGAGTTGGATATAGGCGACCTTCCTCAGCTCGGGATCCCTCTCGACTTTGTTCCGGTGCGCTTCAAGGTCATCAACACTGTACTAGTCCCGGAGATAAAAGTCGGCGGGGAGGAGGTCGCTGAGGTAGAGGAGCGTACTCCCCCAACCATGGAGCAGCTTCAGGATGCCTGTGGGGATGCGATGCTGGACACTAGCGAGCTTGATACTATAACAGTGTTGCCCCGACTCTCTCCTCAAGCTGGCCAAGTTGTTGGTGGGGACGTTGCCCCTCAGGTCGCCCTGCCAGAAGCTCCCACTCTTCCCACTCCAACTGCCCCACTGCTCCAGAGACTTAAGCTTTTCCTCTCTTTCTTGGTATAACTTTTTATTTTTGTCAAAGTAGTTGAGGCTCGTCGGGCCATGTATAGCTCGCTCAGAAGGAGCTTGTTTTGTAGTTTAAAGATGGTCAACTAGCCGACCTTTGTGGTTAGTCCAACTCTGTATACTTGAGAATTTTTCAAGTATCTTTTTTGCTTGAAAGTTTCTCAAGTATTTTTGAATGGAATTCGACCTTTTTGCTTCAACATGTTTATTTATTTACATTTTACGCATGTTATATCTTTAATTAGTTCGTTTTTGTATATTTGGTACTTATTCGTTTGTCTTACTTTGCTTTTGAGAAGCGAATCGTTCGTTTTATGTCTCTTAGGACTGCGAATTGTACCTTAGTTTTATTAGTACATATTCTTCATCTTACACCACTTAGGGTTGCGAATTGCTCGTCTTAAACCGCTTAGGGTAGCGAGTTGTACTTTATTTAATTCACTTTGGGCGATTGGGTTTCAAGAACCTTGCCTCAGACGTTTTAATCGTCTGTTTTGTGAATTTTTCTAACTTAGGGCAGTTGGTGGTTGGTGATCCTTTAGGAAGGACACCTTCGCTAACTTTGGGCACTTCGGCCTTTGCCTTGAGCTTTTAAGATAATAACGTTTGGGACCTTGGTCCTTCTGTATTGTGAAGCTTCGAGTAGTTGACATTTTCAGAATTTTTTTAAATAGTAACGTAATTTACATAGGTTGTCATCAACATTTCTAATGCGAACCTTTGACTAATCTATTACAAGTAGTAGTTCACCTTCCTCTACTGCCAACAACTGGGTATACTCCGTTTTCTTCCAACTCTTTCAACCAGTGTGGACACAAGTTTGTACAATGAATCTATCATTTTGGTCTCGAATGCCTGATTTGTTGGCACACACATTGTCTTGGACAGACTCCTCAAGGAAATGTAGCAGCTTCTTTCAGGGGCATATAAGATTTCTTTTGCACATTCACTCCGTGACGGACCTTCTTTTCATACTCCAACCCTTCCGCTGCTACTGATAATATTTCTTTAACTGTGCTGCGCTCCATGTATATGACGAGGCTTTCCCTTCCATGTCTTCCAGGTCATACGTTCCGTTTGTCCAAGCTGCGGTGACTCTGAAAGGTCCTTCCCAATTGGGTCCAAATACACCGGGTGGAGTTCCCAATTTCTTTCTCAGCACTAACTCCCGCACTTTGAACCTTCGATCACGAACCTGGGAGTTATAGTACTTTTCCACCCTTTGCTTGTAGGTGGCATTCTTCAGTTCTTATGAAGCTCTGGTTTCTTCGAGTAGATCTTTTTCCACTGCTAGGGCTTCATCATTTTTTTTTTCGTCGTATCCCACCACCTTCCAAGTCTTGTTCTGAATTTCCACCGGCACCACTGCTTCTGTCCCAAAGGCTAAGGTAAACGGTGTTTCTCTGGTACTTGCCCAGTATGAAGTTCTGTATGACCATAGAATTTCTGGAAGTTCGTCTGCCCAACTTCCTTTTTTATCTTCGAGACGCAACTTCAGTATATGCTTCAAAATTTTATTCACTGCTTCCACCTGACCGTTCGACTGCGGATGGTACGGAGTTGAGTAGTGCTTCTTTGTGTTCCATGAGCTGCAAAATTCTCTCAACTTCTAACCGTCTAATTGTCTACCATTATCCATCACGATCGATTACGGAAGTCCAAATCAGCAGACCAGATTTTTCCATATGAAACCGATCATCTTCTCTTGCGTCACTGTCGTAAGGGTCTCGGTTTTAACCCATTTAGTGTAATAATCCACTGCTACTACAGTGAACTTTACACTGCCCCTGCCAGGTGGAAATGGGCCTATCAAGTCGATACCCCCATTTTGCAAAAGATCACGGGCTAAAGACTGACTTAAGTTGAGTAGCTGGGGAGTGGATGTTAGGTGCGAAAAGTTGACACTTTCGGCACTTCCGCACGAAGCTAATGGCATCTTTGCGAAGAGTGGGCCAATAGTACCCCTGTCTGATTGTCTTATATGCCAAAGTTTGCCCCCCAGCGTGACTTCCGCAAATCCCCTCGTGAATTTCTTCTAACACCTCAAACCCTTGCTTTTTAGATAAACATTTGAGTAGGGGTAGAGAGAATCCACGTTTGTAGAGTTGGTCGTCCACCAACGTATATCTAGCTGCCTATTTCATTAGCCAACTAGCTTCCCATGCATCTTCCAGGACCGTGCCATCCTTCAAATATTTTTGGATCGAAGTGCGCCAATCATCACTATCTTCCTGCCCCCCATTCGAAGTTTGATTTATTTTATAATCAGACGTCGAGGGGTCTTTTAGCTTGGTGATGACAACCTCCGTGACTTCTGCTTCGCCATTGCTGGTAGCTAGTCGGGCTAGAGCGTCAGCTTGTGTGTTTTCCAATCTTGGGATCTGATTGATGTAAACTTGCATAAACATCGAGATCAAATGTGCTACTATCTTCTAATACGCCACCATCTGCTGATCTTTTGCCTCGTACTCCCCACAGACTTGGGATATTATTAGCTGGGAATCTCCAAAAATTTGAAGATTGGTTGCCCCTACGGCTAATGATAACCTAAGTCCGGCTATCAATGCTTCGTACTCTGCCTTATTGTTGGTTGCTCTGAAGTCAAACCGGATCGCGGAGGTGAAGACTTGTCTATCTGGGCTGATTTGAACTACAATGGCTACTGCTGCTGTGCTAGTTGATGATCCATCAATGTAGAGGTTCCACAGAGCTATACGCCCCCTCGTCGGATCTTGCGGGAAAGTTAGCTCGATGATGAAATCGGTGAGCGCTTGTCCTTTAATCGCTGTTCGGGGTGCGTAGGTTATACCGTATTGGCTAACTTTTAGTGACCATTTCAACAAGCGTCCCGTAGTGTCTGGCCGTTGCAGTATTTACCGTAGTGGGAACGTTGTCAACACCTCTACTGGATGGTCGAAGAAGTAGGGCATCAATTTTCTAACACTCATCACCTGTGCATAGGCTAGCTTCTCCATTGGGGTGTACCGCAACTCAGCTTCATGTAAGACTTGGAAAAGTTCTTCCATCTGGGATCCTTCAAGAATTCCTCCCAGTTCTCCTTCATCATTGGTTCGTGGCCAATTCTTGGTTCAAGGTCTTCCCCACCTTCTCCAACTTGGGCAGGTTCACCGGCTTTTCCTGCTTCTTGTGAGGTTGGATTGAATGGTTCTTAAATTTGGGATGGTTCTGCAACTTGGGGGACTTGATCAACCTCCATCGGCACTGGTTCTTGATCTCCCGCAGGTTCTCTGCCCTAAGCATCCTCGACCACTTCCATGGGCGCAGGTTCTTGCACTTGGCCAGTTTGAACATCTTCCACTCCTTTAATGGGTGCCGGTTTTGTATCTTGCGTAGGTTCCGATACTTGGTCAACTACAATTATTGATTCTGGCAGGTCACCTACCTCCATAAATTCAGTTTCCGTCGAGATGATGTTTAGGATTTTTGGCTCGTCTGTCGGAATTTGTATGTCTTCTTCAAGGATATGAACCCGCGTTGCAGCTTTTTTAACTTGGCCTTCTTTGATTTGAAGCAAGCATTCACAGGCCTTTTTCTGGTAACCTTTAATGGTTCCAGCACCTTTTGGAGTTGGGAATTTTAGACAATAGTAGTAGGTTGAACACGTCGCTTTGAATTCATTGATAAAAGGGCGGCCAAGGAACCCGTTGTAGGTAGACTGCTGGTCGACAATTAGAAAATCTACTAAACTAATCAGTCTCCTCGACCGATACAAGTTGGACGCTCAACCTAATCTGGCCTACGGGGATGGTTACAACTTCTCCGAACCCCACTATCCTAGCATTACTCGGTTCTATATACGACTCAAAATTACCTAAGGCATCTAAGGTGGATTTAAAGAGTATGTTAGTGAATGCACCAGTGTCCACAAGTAGCCTATGAACTCGGACATTCATGATGTTGACGCTTATTACCAACGAGTCATTATGGGGAGTCAGAATCCCCTCCAAGTCCACCGAAGAGAATGTAAGCTCGGCTGTTGGCTGGCTGGCGGGCTTGGTGCTGGAGCTGCTTTCCTGGACTTGGTTTATACCCCGAACTTCGGCCTTCATTTGTATTTTGGAAATGGAGGATCTTCCGTCTTGGAGACCTCCAGCAGCTCCAATTACTTCTTTGAGAACAAGGAGTTCTCTGGTTGGCTCTTGGTCCTGTTGAGGTTGGGGAGGTGCCCTTCGCCTATGTTGAGGTCCACGTCGATCCTCGTCCTCCTCTTCATCATCTGACAGCTCTCTTCTTTCAATCCTGGTTCTCTTCGCTGGTGCCTTCTTAACGAACTCGGTCAGCTTCCCGTCCTCATAGAACTTCCACAACTGTTTGAGGAGGTCTTGGCATTCGCTGTTGATGTGGCCGATCGACTGGTGGTAGACACAAAATTTGTTGGGGTTTAGTTTCATGTGGTCCTGACGGATTCTCTGTGGTTCGTTCAACATAGTTTTGTCTTTGACCGCAGCAAAGACGTGGTCAACGGAGACGGCGAGTACCTGGTTGAGCTTCTCTTTGAACTCGTCTCCGTCACCAAAGGCCTTTAAGTTTCGGGGAGCTTTGTATGTGCCCCCGGACTTCTTCCCATGCTTCTTCTCCTCGGAGGGACCGACCTCCTTCATCAAGGCCTCTTGCATGGCCACGAACACCCCTGCCTTGTGTCTAAACTCGGCGTAGGTGTTCGGAAATGCAAGATGCATTTCCTTCCAAAGGTCGGTTCCCTTTTTTAGTCCGGCCATCATCGCTACCACCTTTGTATCCTCACTCACCGGCTCACCTTCCAACAATATTTTATCAAACCTTTCCAAATATTGTTGGTCGATCTCGTTCTCGCCTTGGTGGATATTAGCGAGCCGGTGCTTCTGGGTCAGATAGGACCTGAATCCGAAAAAGTGGGCCAAAAACTCCCGCGTGAGCTGGCCAAAGGATTGAATTGACCCCGAGGCGAGTGAAGAGAACCAGTGATGAGCTCTGTCCCCAAGGGTCAACGGGAAGTTTCGACACTGAGTGGCGTCCGTGGCACCTATTGAAATTATGTAGTCCGCATACTTGACCAGATGGACTTTCGGGACAGATTCGCCCTAGTACGCGGACATCATCGGAAACTGGATCTTTTTCTGAACTGGTGCCTTAAGGATGACAGGTGCCAGTGGAGAAGCAGGGAGAGTTGTGGCATCAGGTCCGCCAGCTTTAGCTGCTACTTGCATCTGCAGCAGCTCAATGACCTTCTTTAACGAGGCCAACTCGTCATCATGAGCCACCTCTTGTGGAGGCTGTTCAAAGGTTGTACGTCTCGTGGACGTACGTCCCCACAGTCCCTCGCTATGGGGTGGCCCTTCTGTGATGGGCTGGAATTGACCTCCTCCATTTGGGCTAAGCCTATCGGCCGCCGGCCTTCTCAAGCGATCGTGGGCGGACCTACGAGGCTGTAGGTCCGAGTCTCCCCTTCGGGATGAGGCAGGGGAGGCCACTCGTTTATCTTCTTCACGTCTGGGCCCCAATCTGCCCTAGAGGACATCCCTTATTTGAGATTGGTGGGTGGCGGATGCTCCGGTGTAGGCTGAAGCTATCCCATCCTGTGAGACTTATCCTTCCACCACCTTGGGCTTGCCGATTCGTTCTCTGTGTTGGCGAGCTTGGGCGGAGCTTGCCTTCTGCTCGGCCTGAAGGTCGCTGGCTTGCTCCCTGGTCTGAAAGACCTGAATTAGCCTGGTGACCAACTCTCGGGCCACGTTAGCAGGAGCTCGCCTAGACCCCTGGGCGAGGTCGCCCTGCTGTCTTTGTTGCAGCCTCTGAAGAGCAGCGATGGTTCGCTGAAGCTCGTCAGGGTCATTGGCGAGGTTCCTGAGAGCCGCAATCAGCTCATCTTGCACCACGATAGCTCGCTGGGGAGCTCGCGGAGCATTGCTCTTCTGGGGAGCTCATCGTGAGGTCTCCCCATCCTGTCCCTTCCACTTTCTCGTGGTAGCGGAGGTTTGTTCCTTAGATATAGTTCAGTTTTCAGGAGAAGGTCGTCAAGGTTGTCTTTTTCCAACAAAGGTAAATTTGTCCAAGATCCGTTCTAGCCTTGCATGCACGCAAATTATCTAAATTTTGGTTTATTTGCCTACACACATGCGTTTAGGGTCTATTTTATTGTGTCTCTAGTCCGTAATTCTGGGAATTTAACAGAAAACTGGAAATTTATGTGTATCTTCGAGTGTTCTTGAGTCTTGGTCAAGAACACATGCAAATCTTCAAACAATTCTCATTTTTACTCTCGAATTTTTTCAGAATCGGAGGTTTGTGATCCTCCTTCTAGCGCCAAATTCTTGATAGAATTTTGTAATGATGTGATTAAATGGTTGTTATAACATATAATTCTTCAAAACAATAATCTAAGATATATTTGTTCTTGAGGATTGGATATAGAGAGAGAAAGTGGAGAGCTTAAAGTGAGAAAGTATGTGTGTATTACGAAACTTAGAGAGAGAATGGTACATGTGAGACATATTTATAGGTTTGCATGTGTGAGGTGGCACCTTGTGAGCTTATTTGAGTTTAGGTGTTGACAAGTGTCTTGGACACTTGTCTTAGCTCATCACAATGCTACCTTTGCAATGCTTTTCCTATTACACATCTATTTGCTCCTTATATACACGTCTTCTATGTCCTTGGCCTAGGCGAGCTTCGGGGCCCTGTGTTGTTTCGGGAGTAATGTAGAGACAGATTCATACTTGGTCTTCATAGATGTGGGAGAGCTTCCATTCGAGAGGGGAAGCTAGCCTGTAAACTTCTCTCTCTCGGTTGTGGTTGGTCTTTGGATCTTGGCCATCAGGAGCTTGGGCGCCCTTCCCCTTCTTGGCGATCTTCTCTCTCTCATGTTTGGTTTGTCATCTGACTTGGTTGTAGGAATCTTGGGTGAGCTTCTTTCTCTTCCTAGCGAGCATTCCTCAGTTGATTTTGATCAGTGGTTGATGACTTTGCTCTTAGTACGTCGGCAACCTTCTTAGCCTTGGGCTAATTAATTCCGTGATTATTCTTGGGTAGTTCGCCGATCAACAGCAACATATGAGAATTGAGCTCTTTTCCTTAATATTCTATTCATAAGTGTTGTTCCCAAAGATTGGTTTTGGTGTAAGAAACATTAAATCAAGTCTAGAAGGGGGGGTAGAATAGACTTGATGAGTTCCAAAACTTTTTCGATTTAAGCCTTGTTATAAAATCAGCAGACTACCTGAAATTTAGTCTGATTTTAAAAAAATTGTGCGCTGTGAATTTTGTGCGGAAACGATTTTAATGAAAACCTTTTAGAAGATATGTGAGCAAGTAAGAGTAGGAATGAAAAGAACACGACACAAGATTTATAGTGGTTCGGACAGAAGGTCCTACTCCACTCTCCACAATCCAACTGGACTTGTGGGTCTCTCCACTAACTTTCTCACTAACTCACTCACTCACTTTCTTGAGAGTAAAACTCTCTTACAATAGTCTATGCTTAATAGCAGTCGACTTTCAGACAGCTTCTACAAAGCTTACAAAAGATTAATGTGAATGTAGAGTGTGTTGAGTACGAGTAGAGAAATTGACAGAGTTTCGGCAAGCTTAATCGCTTGATAATCCGTATCTGAATTCTTCACTGGTACTCCTTTTTATAGGTTCAAGTTACTAGCCTTTGGGATTGACTAGAGATTTGAAATCCTATAATTTAGGAATTAATCAATCATCGAGATTGATTGAATCTTCTTTATGATTCCCGGAAATCTTCGTGAACCTCAATCAATCAAGTTTATCCCCTTGATTGATTGGTCTTTTATTCTGGGAATCTTCTTGTTGTCCCAAGTCAACCCTAACATGATTCCTTAGAATCTGGGTGGAGCACAAGACTTCAGCTGATCTGTCTCCTCAGCTGATTTACTGGTCTGCTGGTACGTGGACCTCAGCTGATGTGCTGGTCTACTGGTGTCCGCACCTCAGCTGATATCTTGGACTTCGTCTGGTGCCTCAGTCCTCATCTGATCTGGTCCTAATCTTGTCTGCGACATGCTCTTTAGCTGATCTTGTACTCTTCTGATATTCAACTCCATATAATTCAGTGTCAGCTGCTCAAGTCTTCTGTCTTCTAGGATCTGCTAAGTCTTTATGATCTTAGATGGTCTTCTTCTCTATGCTAGGATCGAATCAGACGCAGATTCAGATGATGAGTCAAAGTAAGCTGATAAGCCCTCATCAACACCATATGATGGCACAATGACTCCTGACACAAACCAAGGGGGAATGTCAGATAAAACTAAAGAGGAGCAGACCATGGCACCTCAGAGGAGTAAAAAGAACTTGTCTGACTTCCCAACTGAGCAAATCTTAGGAGATCCAAGTGTAGGTGTTCATACCAGAAGAAAACTTAACTTGGGTGCTCAGTTCAGCTGTTATGTGTCTCTGATTGAACCTAAGAATATCCATGAAGCTCTTGAGAACCCAAACTAGATTGTAGCCTGTTAGGGTTATACTAGAAAGTATGCTTTTACTTTGTATAACTAAACTGAATCTTTGAACTTTATCTGAAATAAATCTTTTATCACTGTGCTTTAGATAATATGAATGTTATTTATCTATTGCAATATGTTCATATAATAGTACAAGTTACACTATAGATAAATGTGGTGATCCCGGGATAACTCACAGCAAGATCACATTATCAGTTTCTTGTAACAAGTACTAAATTCACAACCTAAATGGGATTTGAACACCCCATTGGTATACGGTTGACGTGTAGATCCCAGATTGGCTTATCTTGACCAAGTGATAGCACTAGTGCCTGATGATGCATTGAAGAGGACCTACAGAGAGGTAATTCTTCCGTACTGATTTATGGGATGAAGAATTAGACCTCAATGGTCGTTCATTTCTAAACTTCTGTCCCTTAAATAGGACTGTGTGTGATCCATGCATGGTACTTTATTTTGTGATTGGTAAAGAGTCAATAAGACTCAATACTTTGCATCTTGGGTGACGCCATTGAAAACATGACAGTTGCTAAGATTTAATACAGAGGAACGTGTGCTTGGAGAGTCTTGCATGATTAGTCCTCTTGGTGGGCTCTAAACGTTCGTCATACTAAATATTGCTAGTGGAATTTTTTTCCGGTATGATGATAAAGAAGAGTTGTTCTTACTCCAAGGTTAAGATGTTAAATTAATTAAAGCGTTCAGTGGCTTGATTAATTAATGGACAAGAGAATCTTAAACACAGGAAATAATGACCGGGAGCCATATGATTGTAATATGGGTTAAGATGGATAGTGCAACATTAATCCTATAGTGGAGTGAGATTAATATTAATGGGTTGAATGACGTTGGGCTCAATGTTAGAATTCAAGGCCCATTAGGAGGTCCAATCTTAATTCTCCTAAAAGGCCCCTCAAGTAGCCCAATTAAATGTCCAACAATAAAATAAAAGAAATGTTTTGGGCCCAATTTATTTGAAAATATCGAAAATAATGTATACATTAAATTAATGAGAGATTTTATGAAAAATAGATATGTATCTTGTATACAAGAATATCTAATAAAATCAAGATCTCATGTAATTAAATATACATAAGATTATTTTCGAAAATTATGAAGAAAGAAATATCAAGAATTGAATATTTAGTATTCAAGATTATCAAGATTAGAATATTTGATATTCATGATAATCAAGATTTGAAATATTAGATATTCAAGATATTCAGGATCTTGTATTCTCATTATAAATATGAGATGATACTAGATTTCAAGATCATTATTATTTAGACAGCAATTTTCAAAAATTGCAGTAGTCTTGGGCAACAAAATTATTTTCTTCCTTGTGTTGTGATTATTCGTGTGGCCTCCCACCGGGTGTACGAATAAGGACAAGGTAATACTTGAGAAGGTTTTTTGGTTTGTCAAGCTGAAGGTCTCAAGGACGCCTTCAAGTTCATTGTTGATACTACTTGGCTCTAAAGGATCTCAAAGGACGCCTTTGATCTCAATCAACGCTACTCGCCTCTAAGGCATCTCAAGAGGATGCCTTTTGTCTCAGAAAGTACATTTCACCAAGGGAACAAAGGACGCCTTTTGTCTCAAAAACTGCCTTTTCTCCAAGAGGTATAATTCACTAAATCCCTTAGTTCCGCATGTTTAGGGCTTTACGTGATATTATATGTTCATATGTTTTGCATGCAAAGCCTGTTGTTGGGTATACAATTATTTGATTTAATTATGTTTAAATCATGATATTAATTATTGTCTTAAATTTGTATTTAGCGTAAATCCCGAATAGGTCCGCATTTAATTTCCCCAACAACTGGTATCAGAGCCGGTTTCGGGCTCTATACGTTAAATTGTAATTTAAGTGTTTAATATTAAATTTGAAAATTGGATAGTAGAATTGCTAGATCTTTTTTGCAGGTATCAAATTGTCATGGTATTTAATATTTTATGCATGCATGTATGATGATGCAATTTTAAAATCCGATTCGTTCGGATCATTTTTCCCGTGAAAAAATCCACGGGTAGACTAGAATATTTTTTTTTGTAATAGACTAGTCTAGACGATAGGTTTATTTATTTATAGTAAATAAATTGTAACCGATATCGAAGATGAAGAACAGAGATTTTAAGGTCCGGAGACAAAGTTGTTGTAATTTTGTTACAGTCGAGTGGGAGCTTAATCGAGACAGACGATAAAGCTTGAAGACGAACGGTGATTACGATATCTCGTAGTCAAAATGAGAAAATTAAACCATGACAATTAGATATAATGTGCCAATTTGTTTAATTTATTTTGATGCATGCTTTATTTAATTTGATTAAATATTTGATTGTATGAATGTCGTAATGAAAAATCTCAACTCCGAATATTACTAAGTATGTTTTAAATATAATTCGGTATTTTATTCTAGATAATAAAATTGAATTATTTGGTCTCCATAATTTATTTGTTTGTGAAGTCTTTCGGCTACGCATTGGCAAGCGCCTTTCTCCCTATCGGATAGGCCAAAAGATAAGTTTACATGAACAAATTCCCAAAAGGATGATTGTGGGTTATTATTAGTGGCGGTATTGACCCTCCCATCGAGTGACTTATTCAAAACGAAGTGATAATCCTGTATTTAATCATGGTTAATACTTAGGTATAAAATTGACATTTTATTACTCCCCATCGGAGTCCTTACCGATTTTGTATGGTCAAGTGGGAGCCGACTATTAATTTTTGAAATTAAAAGTTTGTAACTGTTCTTGTTTATAACTTGCTTAAATGTGTTTGCATAAACACACACTCATCGTGGCTTATGTGAACTGTTTTAAGATGTCGGCCGATTTATGCTATATATTTTTTAGATTTTAATATAAAGCATGATCAAATTTTGTGAAAATCTTTGCGAATCGATGTATGTATTGATGCAATGTATGTTTTATTTCAGTTCAACATGTCGTCTCCTTTTAATCCACTGTTTACAATACTTAAAGATAAAAAATTAGAAGGTGAAAACTATGTTGTTTGGAAATGTCACTTATTTATTGTCCTAACCGCATAACAACACAAATGGGTTCTTGACACACTAAAGCCCTCTACGCCTACGGATGATGCGGATATTACCGATAGGGAATATCATAGGGAGTGGATGAAATCCGATAAAATGGCTTGGTGTACCATCTTGGCTTCAATGTCAGATGTGTTGCAACACCAACACCAAGACATGGAATCCGCTTCTGATATGATTCTAAATCTAAAGGAGATGTTTGCTCATCAGAATCATACGGCTAGGCAAATCACCATGCGAGACATGTTATCGCTGAAAATGGTGGAGGGAACGCCCGTAAGGGATCACGTTCTTAAAATGATAGGCTACCTCAACAAGTTAGAGGTACTTGGAGCGGAATATGATGCGGAAATGCAAGTTGATTTCGTTCTCCATTCTCTACCGAAAAGCTTTGAGTAGTTCCAGTTGAACTATATGATGAATAATCAAGATTTCACGTTGGCACAACTCTTGCAAGCTTTGGTATCGGCGGAGACACTCATGGGACACCAAACTCAAGTTTTGGTGGCAAGCGGTCCGACTTCTTCCGCACCGAAAGGTGGGAAGAAGAAGAAAAGGACCAAAGGCCCGAACCAAGCTAAGAGTAAGGTGACCAATGAGGGAAGGGTCAAGAAAGCTACCAAAGGGAAGTGTTTCAACTGCGGTTAGAAAGGACATTGGAGGACGGTCTGTCCCAAGCCAAAGAAGGCCGGGAAGAAAGGTAATTCTTTTGCACTTGTTGTTGAAACTTGCTTAGCGGCGTATGCTTCCCATTCGTGGGTAGTGGATACGGGAGCCACTGATCATGTATGTTTCACTTTACAGGGGTTCCGGAAAACCCGGCATCTTAGTGCAAATGAGATTCTCATCACATTGGGTGATGCTACGAGGGTAGCGACTGTCGCAGTGGGAGACGTGCACCTATCTTTTGAAGATAGAGTTTTAGTTTTAAAGGATGTTCTTTATGTTCCCAGTTTTAGGAAGAATTTAATTTTGATTTCTAAATTACGTTGATGGATTCTCAGTTTCTTTTAATAATATGGTTGTTATTTTTTGAAACGATGAGTTCATCTGTTTGGGAACATTAGTGAATAATCTTTAAACTATTAAAAGTGCACACCACACGCAAAATGCTTCTTATAACACATCGACTATTTCTAAGAAAAGAAAATTTTCTTCAACCGTGAACGAAACACTTTTATAGCATCTAAGACATGGTCATATTAATCTAAAGAGAATTCAAAGGTTGGTGGTGGACGGCTCGTTGGAGTCTCTCCATGTTGAGCCATTTCCAATGTGAGAAACTTATTTAGAGGGGAAAATGACAAAGAGGGCCTTCGGGGCCAAGGGGAATAGAGCTAGTGACGTGTTGGAAATCGTTCACACTGATGAATGTGGGCCAATGTCGGTTCAAGCTAGAGGAGGTTTTGAGTATTTCTTAACTTTTATGGATGATTACTCAAGATATGGGTACGTTTACTTTATGCGGCGCAAATCGGAAACCTTTGATAAATTCAAAGAGTTCAAAGTTGAGGCCGAGAAACATAGGGGAAAGAGTATCAAGTTCCAACGATCGGATCGTGGGGGCGAATACCTTAGCAATGAATTTTTGACCTACTTGTCAAGTGAAGGGATTGTATCCCAATTGACCGCACCCGGTACCCCTCAACAAAATAGGGTTGTGGAACGAAGAAATAGAACTCTTTTAGAAATGGTTAAATCCATGATGAGTTGTTCGGAGTTACCCAAGTCGTTTTAGGGCTATGCCTTGGAAACAGCGGCTCACATTCTAAACTTGGTGCCATCCAAATCGGTTCCTAAAACTCCTATAGAATTGTGGACAGGGCGTAAGCCTTGTTTGAGACACATAAGGATTTGGGGGTGTCCGGCATATGTGTTGGACAAGGAAGCCAAAAAATTGGATCCACGTTCGGAATTGAGATTGTTCGTAGGATACCCTAGTGGAACGAAAGGAGGTATGTTCTATAGTCCCAAGGACCAAAGAATCGTAATTAGTACGCATTCTAAGTTCTTGGAAGAAGACTATGTGAACAATAGAAAGCCCAAAAGTGAGATTTCCTTAGATGAAATAAGAGGGCCTAATCTTATACAAAAGGTACAAGTTGATGTACCACGCCACACACCAACACAACCGGAGCCTCGTCGTAGTGGGAGTGTTGTGAGACAACCCGAGAGATTCATGTTCGAGGGAGAGTCGTCTGACTTGGTCCCCAGGGAAAATAAATTAGATGAAAATATCGAAAATAATGTATACATTAAATTAATGAGAGATTTTATGAAAAATAGATATGTATCTTGTATACAAGAATATCTAATAAAATCAAGATCTCATGTAATTAAATATACATAAGATTATTTCCGAAAATTATGAAGAAAGAAATATCAAGAATTGAATATTTAGTATTCAAGATTATCAAGATTAAAATATTTGATATTCATGATAATCAAGATTTGAAATATTAGATATTCAAGATATTCAAGATCTTGTATTCTCATTATAAATATGAGATGATACAAGACTTCAAGATCATTATTATTTAGACAGCAATTTTTGAAAATTGCAGTAGTCTTGGGCAACAAAATTATTTTCTTCCTTATGTTGTGATTATTCGTGTGGCCTTCCACCGGGTGTACGAATAAGGACAAGGGAATACTTGAGAAGGTTTTTGGGTTTGTCAAGCTGAAGGTCTCAAGAAGGACGCCTTCAAGTTCATTGTTGATACTACTTGGCTCTAAAGGATCTCAAAGGATGCCTTTGATCTAAATCAATGCTATTCGCCTCTAAACCATCTTAAGAGGAGGCCTTTTGTCTCACAAAGTGTCTTTCACCAAGGGAACAAAGGACGCCTTTTATCTCAGAAACTGCATTTTCTCCAAGAGGTATAATTCACTAAATCCCTTAGTTCCGCATGTTTAGGGCTTTACGTGATATTATATGTTCATATGTTTTGCATGCAAAGTCTGTTGTTGGGTATACAATTATTTGATTTAATTATGTTTAAATCATGATATTAATTGTAGGCTTAAATTTGTGTTTAGCGTAAATCCTGAATAGATCCGCGTTTAATTTCCCCAACATAGCCATGCAAGAGGAGCTAAACCAGTTTGCAAGACAAGAAGTCTGGACTCTTGTAGAGAGGCCCAAACATCAGAAAGTCATAGGCACAAAGTGGGTCTTCAAGAACAAGAAGGATGAAAATGATGTTGTGGTGAGACAAGGCAAGGCTAGTAGCCCAGGGGTACTCACAGTCAGAGGGTATTGACTATGATGAGACATTTGCTCCTGTGGCTAGACTAGAAGCCATCAGATTGTTTCTGGCCTATGCTGTTTTCAAGGGGCTAAAGGTATATCAGATGGATGTCAAATCAACATTTCTGAATGGAATCCTGGCAGAAGAGGTGTATGTGGAACAGCCACTAGGATTTGAAGTTGGAAACAGGGTCTACAGGCTGCAGAAGGCTTTGTATGGATTAAAGCAGACACCTAGAGCATGGTATGATACTTTGTCTCAGTTTCTACTAGACAGCGGGTTCAGCAAAGGAAAGATAGACAAGACCTTGTTCAGAAAAGAAGATGGAGATGATATCCTCTTGGTGCAGATTTATGTGGATGACATCATCTTTGGCTCCCCCAACAAGCAGATGTGTGATCAGTTCAGCAAACTGATGACAAGTAAGTTTGAGATGTCCATGATGGGGGAGATGACCTATTTCCTTGGGCTGCAGGTGAAGCAGATGTCCAAAGGAACCTTTATCAGCCAAGCTAAGTATGCCAAGAACTTGATAGATAAGTTTGGAGTCAATAGCAGCAGAGAAGCTAAGATTCTAATGATGGCATACTTCAGCATAGATCCAGATGAGGCTGGCGAGAAAGTAGATCAGACACACTACAGAGGACTTATAGGTTCTCTATTGTATCTCACTGCCAGCAGACCTGATATCAGCTTCGCAGTAGGAGTATGTGCAAGATTTCAGGCGAACCCTAAAAAGTCTCATCTGGAAGCAGCTAAGAAGATTGTGAAGTATTTGAAGGGTACTTCCAATCTTGGCCTCTGGTACCCAGCTGATGACAATTTTCAGCTGAGTGGTTATTCAGATTCTGACTATGGAGGGTGCAAGATTGGTAGAAAGTCAACTTCAGGCACATGTCAGTTTTTGGGAAGTAAGCTGATCTCTTGGTTTTCCAAGAAGCAGACCTCAGTAGCTACTTCCACAATAGAGGCAGAGTACATGGCTGCTTGTAGTTCTTGCTCTCCACTACTCTGGATCAGACAACAGCTGAGAGACTTCCATGTGGTTACAGAAGAGATCCATATCTTCTGTGATAGCATAAGTGCAATAGCCATTACTCAGAACTCAGTTCTCCATACCAGATGTAAGCATGTGGACATAAGACATCATTTCCTTAGAGACCATGCTGAGAAGGGTGACATCAGGATGGAGAAGATCCACACTGAGAAGCAGAGAGCAGATGTTCTTACCAAACCTTTAGCTGAGATCAGATTCTGAGAATTATTAGCTGAGTTAGGGATGGTAGATGGAGAGGCAATTTTTTTAAGAAGGGCAGAAAAAGTTTTCTAAGGTGTTCAGCTGTTGATCAACTGAGGGGGAATCTACTGTGGTAATCAGCTGATCTCTAAGTCAGCTAGTCTGGTATGTCTTTTTATGTTTTCTTGTCCTTTTCCCATCTTGTTATTTCTAACTTGATACAGGTATAAGTCAAGAGAATCAGACAAGGCTATTTCTCTTCATCTGATCCATATCAGCAGACATTAGAACCCCAGATGAGCAGAAGAGGTTTTTGCTGGAAGATTCTTCTTATCAGCTGATCTTACCACGTCAGCTATCTAATAAGTTTACTCTTTTCTATGTTTTTCAAATTACTTTTTGAAAAATAAAATCTTCTCAAAACTCTGGATAAATCCCTAATTTCTAAAATTAATTTAGTCGGTTTCTTTTTGGAAAAACTGCTCATCTTCTAAATCGATTTGCCTATATAAATCCTTTAAACTCTTTTCAAAGGCTTTTTCCTCTCTGCGAATTTTTATCTACCCTACCCTTCTTCAAATTCTCTGTGCTACTAATCTTTGTGTTGAAGATATGGATACTAAGGCATGGGAGGCTCTGGTTGAGGATATGTACGCCGAAATGGTTGTGGACTATGAGACAACGCGGATTCCAGAAATCAGAGAGATTTTGAATCTACTTCAGAGGCTTAATATGCGAACCTTCATTTCCATGGCGCCGCCGGATAACAAGACGCTCAACTACTTCGCCTTACATTTTCTGCTCAAAGCCAAATTCAGGGACAATGCCATCAGATCTTTTGTAGATGAGACGACTGTGACCTTGACCAAGGAGGCTGCTGCAGATATTTTTTATTTACCTTCTACTAGTGTTTTACCTCAGACCTACAAGGAATCTGAATATCTTGCGATGTTCCAAATGGTGGCGAGGAGGAGTCAACGGAACAGGACTTCAGGTTTGAAGAAGAATATGCTCAGAAGGAGATACATGTTTTTGATGGATATTGTCAACAAGGTGATTCTAGCAGAGCAGTGGAGTTTGGATACCTTGACCAAACTTCGCCTAAGTGTTGCTCGCACCATTCTGGATGGGGTTCAAGCAAACTGGGTGGGTCTGCTATGCTTTCGATTGGAGCAGGAAGCAAAGAGATTCACAAGGAAGAAGGTGGACGAAGAGCGGATCTATGGGCTCAAGTCCAAATGCTCTATGGCTACCAAGATTACGATAATCTTATGTCATCTGATGTCAGAGCATGAGTGGGATGTTGAGTGGGTTGTTGATTACAACCACTTTAAGTTCATTAAGGGGAACAATCTCAAGTCTTTGGGAGCTCCAGATTCAGATTCTGAGACTGCTCCAGCAGCAGCTGCTCCAGGTCCTTCTGCTGGTACTCAGAAGAAGTAGAAGAGAAAGGCTAAGGAACCTGCTGATCAGGTTCAGAAGAAGAAGAAGTCCAAGAGGGACACCATACCGGTTCAGAGAAAGCTCTCTTTTGAAGATTCAGATGATGAAGAGCTAGATACTGCTCCTCTGAGCATACTGAAGAAGAGATCTCCTGCTGCTAAGCCTACATTACTTGTAGATGAGACAATTGATGAAGATCAAGATGATAGGTCATCTAGTTCAGCATATGAGTCAGTCTCTAACACTGCTGATTAAGATCATAATTGCATCTTTTTGCATCTATTTCTCCATAGTTTTGATGTGCTTATGTTCATATTTGACCCTAAAACGCTATACTATGTGCATTTAACCCTTTTTGGCTAGAAAGTTATGTTTTGTAGTGAAAACGAGCAAAATCGGCAAAAGACGAGCAAGTTCGTAAAAGTTCAGAAAATTTGAGTTGATCCAATGGAGGCAAATGATTTACCATATCGAAGAGTTTGAAGAGAGGGTCGCAATGGAAAAAGAATCGAGTCAATTGGAGCTCTAGAACTCAAGATATGAAGAAAACAAGAGGTCAAGGGTAGCACCGTGCGGCTTTGCTCCATCAAGCCGGGTTCGTGCGACCATAAAAAGTAGTTCGTGCGAAGGGCTCTAGTTCATTTGAGGTGGAGCCACACGAACACGTGCAAGAAACGGTTCATTCGGTCACAAGGGTAGGACCATGCGGCTTTGCGAAATTTAGATTTTCAGGGGCGTTTTTGTCTTTTCGCGCGTTTTAATGAAGGGCACTTTGGACCAAGCATTGTGGGCACTATAAATACTCAAGGATCAGATTCTCAAAGCCATCTTGGATCATTATTCATTAGTTAGATCATTAGGTAGTTTTAGAGAGAGAGATTAGAGGTTACTTAGTGGGTTCTTAGTTAGATTCAATCTTCTTTCTTCAATAACTTTTGATCCAACCATTGGATTGTTAATTTGTTTGTTCCATTAGATTAGTCTCGTTATTAGCTTCGTTTCTATGTTTTGATTTATGTTTTTGAGCTTTGGATCAAGACTTAGCAAATTGGAGGTTTGTAGCTTGTCTTTCAATTCATCTACTATTGGTAAGTTTTCATTCAATTCTCTTGTTTTATCTCTTAATCATGTTGATTAGATTGTTAATTGTTGATTTCAAATTCCAATTAGACATGGGCTAATTCCTTGTTGCATGGTTGTATGAATATTATGGTGAATTTAGTCTCTTGTTAATCCTATGCATTAATTAGTGATCTTGTTGGATTAGTTCTCTTATTAATGACTTGTATGAATGCTTGGGATGTTAAATTGGATTGTATGGCTTATATGTTTTAGCAATGAAATGAGAATTGAGCTATAAGAACTTTATGCATAACAAATGTTTGATACATGGCTTGTATGACCAATGAGAATTGCATATTAGCCTAGACCTCTTAAATTGAGTATTGCATATTAGCCTAGCCTAGACCAATGAGAATTGCATATTAGCCTAGACCTCTAGACATCCAATAGAGCTTTTAGCTTGTGTTGTAGAGAGATCGAGACACTAGTTGGCTTGACTAAGACACCAAGAGACCTTTTGCATGCTAGGATGGATAGGACACTAGAGGAACCATAGTAGGATTACTTCCATGCACACACACCACATTTGCTCACTTCTTTGAGGTGATAGTTAGTTTTTACTTTGCTTTGTGAAGTAGATAGAAAACATGATCCTTTCTTTGTTTTCCTAGCTATCCACCTTTGTATACATTCAATGCTTGCTTGATATCGCATCATTTCCCTGTGTTCGATATTTAACTTGGTTAACTTGCCACGACAACAACGACCACGTTCACTTGCGTGGAAATCATACACGATTTTAGCAAACAACTGCTGAAGAGGAGGATTCAGCAGAGGCAACTGATGCTGATACAGAAGTGGTCCATTCTACTGAAGAGGCATCTCCAGCAGAATCACCCATCAATGCCCAGCCAATCAGGTCATCTCAACTTACCCCTTCATCTATTCCTACACGAGATCCCTCACACTCCCCTTCACCTCATGATTCCCCAATCCCCCAAACCTCTACTCACTATTCATCCCCAGCTGATCCCTCCCCATCACAAATCCAAGCTGGCAATGAACCAGAGGATCTAGCTGCCTCTGATGAGCCATCAGCCGACCCTCTACCCCTTAACCCAGATCCCATAAACCTAGAGTGCCCTACCTCCCCTACTGATGTTGCCCAACAAGCCACTTATACAAATCTTCATCCTAAAGGACCTTTAGAACGAGGCATGATAGTTACTACCCTTGTTCACCTTTCCCTCTATATTCCTGAATTATCCTATTACTCATCCTACCAAGACCTATTGGCTGAAGGCCTAGCCTGGGCTCAAGTAAGAGAAGGTTCAGCCACCTTCTTCCTGGCCCTCTTGTAAGAAATGGGTGAAGACACCTTCACGATGTGGGAAGAAGCTTTGATGGTTTGCGCAAGGTGGCTCGAGCTCTGCGACTCAAAGATGGAGTTGCTCTTGATTGCCCAGAGACAATGGAGTCTGATTATATTCCTCCAGTAGAGAATTTTGAAATCAGTCAAGACGATCAGGTGACTCCCGATATACTGAACAAAATGCGTGATTATTTTGATGATCATATCAGGGAAGTCAAGGCCACTCTAAGGCAGCAAAAACTCTTGCCCCCTCTCTGGTTGAAAAATATGTACATCAAGTGCTGCTGGATCATAGGAATATGCTGCAGCAAAACCTTGAGGACAGTCTATTTGTCACCAGAAGTGAGTAATATTTTTCTCGGAAGAGTTTTGAAATGACTGCACAAGGTTTCATTGATGATGCCAACGCTTCTTTCTCTGCTGAAGCTGAAAAGATTACTCAGCTTACTGCATCTCTGGAGAGAGAGATAGTAGAGTGCAAGCAAGGTCAAGAGGACCTCAAATCTACTGTTCAGAAGATTCCCTCTTCACTTCCCTCTTCATCTGCCTTTGATGATATCAAAAAGGGGGAAGAAAAGAACTCAGCTGATATTGCTGCTTTGCAAGCTTAGAGTGCTGCTTTAAAAGCTGAGATGGCTGCTCTGAAGGCCTTAGTGGTGGACAACAATGGTGTCCATTCAGCCAGGATCCAAACTGTTGAAGAGTATGTCAAGGACATGAGTCTGGCAGCACAGCGAGCACAAGAAATAAAAGATCAGAGATTAGCTGAAGACATGCAAAGGCAAGAGGAAGCAGATGAGGTAAGAGAAAAGCAGAAGCGCATTATGAATGCTGAACTTAATGCGAGACTTGCCAAGGAGTTACAATTGGCAGAGAAGGAGACCTCTAAGCAAAGGAACAAAATACATGAGTGTGAGATGAATGATCAGTTGAATAAACGTTATCTGCGGAGGATGAAAAAAGAAGGAAAAGTAGTGCCCCAGAGCAAGCAAAAGGGTAAGTTTATCCATGGACCAGATGAGCCCCTGATTGAAGGGCCAATTGAAATCTTCCTCAGCGACATGTCAGAAGCTCAGATTGCCCTCTGGAGAACAATTAAAGCCAGAGCTTTTATTCAGTTTTACATCCTTAGAGGAGAGGATCCCAGAGGAGAAAAGGAGAAGATCATAGAGTTCAGAGATTGGCTGAAGGTGAACTATCCGATTTTCTCTAAGTTTATCACTGAAGCCATGATCAAAGCTAACGCTCAGCCTGAACTACCCGAGCTTGAACTCTTTCCCACACCAGCAGATGACAAAGGAAACCTCGACTGGGTAGAGATTCATAAGCTCTAGTTAGACATGGTGACATGTTTTCTTCCGACTCTTCCTGAGACATCTGTCCCTGTTCTGAAGGCTATGGAAAAGAGATTTCTTGATTGGATGCATGTGCCAGGTACGAACAGAAGAACTCTGGTGTAATAGTCCAGCTGAGTCAGCTGAGGGTAGAAATTTATATCTTCTTGTAACTCTTCTTTTTTATTAATGAAGTATTTAAATTTCCAAGAGAACTTCTTTTGTAAGCTTTCTAGAAACTGTCTGAAAGTCGACTGCTATTAAGCATAGTCTACTGTAAGAGAGTTTTACTCTCAAGAAAGTGAGTGAGTGAGTTAGTGAGAAAGTTAGTGGAGAGACCCACAAGTCCAGTTGGATTGTGGAGAGTGTAGTAGGACCTTCTGTCCGAAACACTATAAATCCTGTGTCGTGTTCTTTTCATTCCTTCTCTTACTTGCTCACATATCTTCTAAAAGGTTTTCATTAAAATCGTTTCTGCACAAAATTCACAGCGCACAATTTATAAAACTAGACTACATTTCAGGTAGGCTGCTGATTTTATAACAAGACTTAAATTGAAAAAGTTTGGGAACTCATCAAGTCTATTCAACCTCCCCCTTCAAGACTTGATTTAGTATTTCTTACACCAAAACCTGCCTTTGGGACCAACAATAAGGTCATATGCATGCTAGGTGTTTGATGAAATTCCTAGGATAATGAGAAATACTCTTAGTTAGTAGGCACTACAATTGGAGCTTTAATGTGCAATTAGGGAAACTTATGCATGTTGATGAGTCTTAGCCTAATTGATTGTCCAATAGCTCATTGCATGATTAAGTGATACAATACCATGTGAAACATAGGATAGTACACTAATGCATCTCTTCTCCACATGCTCACTTTGCACAAAAGTGATTGGTAGTTTACTTTCTTGACAAGCTAGTAGACATAGAACCATCCCACTTTTATTGTTTTGTTTGAGTTTTCAAATTTGAACAACAACCATACCTTGCAATCTCTCATCTCCCTGTGTTCGTTAAATAAACTTGGTTACCTTGCTGCTACTGCTACGATCACGTGCACTTGCGTGTAACACCATTTGGGCAAACAAGTTTTGGCGCCGTTGCCGGGGAGACGGCTAGTTGTTGGGTTGTTGTTGTTTTCTTATTTTTGATTTTAGTACTATTGTGTGAGAGTTTTGATACTTGTCTCTTTGTAGGTACATGCACACAAGGAGTCAAGGGGGAGATCTATTACCCTTTGATTTGGATCTTGAGACAAGCCTACGAAGAAGAAGACGAGAAGCTAGATTCAAGAGAATATGGAGAACAACATGAATGAAGCTAGAGAAGAGGTTAGAGATGAAGAACAAATGAGACAACAAGTGCATCATGGTGATGAGCACTTGGCTCAAAGAGAGGTTCCTCAACCCCAACCACAACCTATACCACATCCATACCAACCTTATCCACCACAAAACCAACCACTACACCACCACTATCCACCCCAATTTCCTAACTATCCCAATTACCCTATAAACTAACCTTATTACCCACCACCACCTCATAACTACCCATATTACCCATATCCACCACCACCACAAAATCCTAGACCACAAATTTTTCATCCACCTCAAAACCTTAATAATGAACCACTACTTCGTGATTACTTTGAGCCAAGGGTGAATGAATTCTATGATGGTATTGAAAGACCACCTATTGATGCTGAGAAGTTCAAGTTAAGCACAAATCTCTTGAAGATGTTGAAAGAGTCACCTTTTGAGGGATCAAGCGATAAAGAGGATCCGAATGCTCATCTTAGTAACTTTATGGAAATCTGCGATACTATCTAGTACAAGGGCATGTCGGACAATGAGAAGAAGCTTCGTTTCTCCACCTTTACCTTGAAGGGGAGAGCCAAAACATGGATACAATCGATGAACCCCAAGGCTGCGATGTGGCAGGAGTTGAGCTCGCAATTCCTAAAGAAATTCTACCCTCCGTTGAAAATGCTCAAGGCAAGGGAAGATATCAAGAACTTCGTCAAAAAGGCAAGAGAGACTATCTCTGGTGCTTGGGAAAGATATCAAGCCTTACTTTTGGCTTGTCCACAACATGGTTTGAGAGAGGAGGATATACTTTTGACATTCACTATAGGTCTTCATGAAGGAGATAAGAATTATTTGAATTCTTATGTCGGGGGGTCGGTTTGGCCAAGAACGGTTCGCCAAGTGAATGAGATCATTGAAAACATCGCAGCCAATTATGCTTTTCAAAGGGAAGCAAGTGTTGGAATGGGCGACCGAGTATCTCTACTTGAGGAAAATATGAAGAACATGATGCTCATGGTCTATGGAGGACAAAATCAAAACCAAGCCCATACTCTGATGCAAGTGAATGTAGTTGAAAGTGCTCCTTCTTCTACACTTTCTACCCGAGAGGAGGTGAGTTATATGGGGCGACCCCAATACAATAACCCATTTCCTAGCAATCAAAGGCCTTAAATTGCTCCGCTATTTCGATAACAAAGAGGTCCTTATCCTAATTAAAGTAATCCACCCTACAACCCGAATCGGAGGCACAAAAAGTTTTCATATTCAAATCAAAAGAGAGCAATCTAATTACCTCCCGTGATTGATCCGGGGTCAAAGCCACCAAACAATGAGGGTAGGGGAAGCATGAATGACACTTTGGCACTTATTTTGAAGAGATGGAGGACATGAGAGTGGAAAATGAAAGAACACATAATGAAACCAATAGGAAATTTGATGACTTGTACAAAGCAAAAGGGAGTCAAATCAAAAGCCTTGAATTCCAAATGGGACAACTTGCTACTTCAATGAGTCCGCATGTCAACAAAGGTAAGTTTCCTTCGACCACCGAAACAAATCCTAGAGAGCATTGTAACTCCATTATGTGTGTGGATGTTTCGAAGGATATGGTAGGGAATTGCACCTTGAAAATGTTTCATGACGAGCTAGTTGAGGAAGCAAGTTGTAGCGAGAGAGTCAATGTTTTGGATGGTGATATTAAGAAGATGGAAGTAGTTTCGAGGTTGAAGGAAAAAAGATGAGAAAATGAAAGGGAAAGTGAAGATAGGGGGTGAGGAAAGAATGGAGGAAGAAGGGTTAGTGGTAGAGAAAGAGAAGGTGGAAATTTCGAAGGGAGTAAAAGATAAGCTTGATGAGAGGCTTAAGAAGTTCCTTGACTTGTTTACAAAGATGTATGCTAACATGCCTTTCAAAGAGGCAATTGAGCAAATGCCGACATACACAAGATTCTTGAAGGACCTTATGTCAAAGAAAAGGAAGAATGAGCCCGAGATCGTCAAACTTACTCAAGAGAGTAGTGAGCTTATTATGAAGCATCTTCCTAAGAAACTCAAAGATCCGGGAAGCTTCACTTTGGATTGCCACATTCAAGGAAGCAACAAGATCAAAGCTTTATGCAATCTAGGGGCAAGTGTAAATGTTATGCCGTTATCAATTTCTAAAAGGCTTGGTTTGAAGGATATGAAGCCCATGGCTAGTAAGCTTCATTTGGCGGATAATTCAAAGGTTCAACCTAGAGGCATTGTGGAAGGTGTAGTAGTTCGAATTGGTAAGTTCTTGCACCCGGTTGATTTTGTGATTTTTGATGTAAAAGAGGATGATAATACTCCTCTAATTCTTGGGAGACCCTTCCTAGCAACGTTGGATTCATTGATTAATATCCAAAAGGGAGAGGTTACCTTGAGGATGATTAATGAGAGAAATACTTTCTCCATTTATAATTCCTCAATGAGTTCCCCAAGGGTTGAGTTAAAAAATGCAAGCAAAGTCACAAGGAAAAATTTGGAAAGAGGTAATGAGGTCGTGATGAGAACTATTGACCTTGAGAGGGAAGTGGTTGAGGAGATTCCTTTTGAAAAGAGAAAGAAATTGAATATAGATGAAAATAAGGGGGTGAAGAAAGTTTTAAAATGAGGACATTTTTGGAAGAGAAAGTTGAGTGATGTAAGTCACTCAGCTCTCTTGTTGATATTGACTTTACTTGAGCTTCATTGTGTCCGGCTAGGGGACGTTAAATCCAAGCGCTAGATGGGAGACAACCCACCCTTATATCCTTTTTGTATCCTTTGCATGATGCTTGTTTTTGTTTGTTTGGTTTGATAATTTTAGGGATCCATTGATCTTGTGAATTGATTGATCTTTGAATTTTGTGCTAATTTGAGCAAGAATAGACTTGAGGAACATATATTTGGCAAAGATTTTGATGAATATTGGGTTTAGGAGTTGATATTAAGTGTGTATTGGTTTATTGGGCTTGCATATCTTGATTAATCACTCTTTCCAAGCTTTATTAGGATTTTTTATCCGAAAATGTTTGGGGGGTGTGATTCGTGATTAATTTTCCATTTTCATGATTAATTTGACGATGCTTAATGAACATTAATGATGTATGAGGAGTTTTAAGTTGTGTTGTGTAGGAAAATGAAAGAAAAATGCATGAAAAATGTGTAAAAGGGTGAAAATCGGAAGTGGTGTAGGAAGGCTCGGGATCGTGCACCCATCAGCTTGGGTTTGTGCGCCCATCAGCTCGGGTTCGTGCGCCCGTTCTCTGATTCGTTGTTCGGTGTAAATGAGTCCTCACACAAGTGTACGTGTTCGCTATTAGCGTGGTAAGCTTGACCAAGTTTTAATATATATATCGAACCCAAAGGAGACGGGGACTTGTAAGGAAAATTTGTTGTTTCAATTGGCTAGCTAACAAAGCAATAAAGGGGAAATGTATCTATCGTCTACTTATGCGTCAAAGAAGTAAACTACCTATCACCTTGGGTTGCAAAGTGAGCAAATGTGAGGGTTATGTGCTAGTGTACTATCCTATGTTTCATGGAGTGAAGTATCACTTTATCATGCAATGAGATTGTGTATAATCAATGGGCAAGCCACTCCAACATGCAAAAGGTTTCCTTAATAACATATCAAAGCCTCAAATTGTTCATCCAATTCACTAGAGATAATTCTCACTATCTTAGGAATTTTATCAAACACTTGATATGCATTGGCCTTAATACAAGAAAGTTTAGGAAAATAGCTCTACTTTCGCAAGAGACTAACTCCCTAATGGCCCTAATTATCATCTACACATGCAAGCATTCATACAATCCATCAATGTAGAGAATTGATCATACAACAACTCAAATCATTCAAAAGATCAACATATCACTAAACTACTCCATATGAATCATACACTAACACATAAAGGAATTAGCTCATGGCTAATTGAGTAAACATTAGAACAATTAAGCTAGGAACGATCATCATTAAGCAAGCAATGAAAAGAGATTTACCTATTACAATGAAAATTGGAAAGATACAATTTACCTCTAAAATGCTAACTAGCAATCCGACAATGGAAATTGAAATTCAATTAGTGAGAATGTAGCCTTAGACCAGACGAGAATGCAGGAATTAACGGATCAACGATCAAAGCGGTAGATCAAAAGTTATCTAAGAATTTGTGAGAAGAAATCTTAAGAAACCCACAAGTAACTTCCTCTCTCTCTCTAATCTAAGAATCTCACTATGATTATGAACTAATGTCACTTGGATTCTCCTTGAGAATCTGATCCTTGAAGTATTTATAGTGCCCACAATGCTTGGTCCAAAATGCCCTTTATTAAACGCGTGAAAAGATGAAACCGCCCCCGAAATTGTGTCTTTCCGAACCGTCGCACGAGTCCATGCACACGACCACACGAGTCTGGCTCATGTGAGCACTCGTGTGGCTTGATCTCGCCCGAACCAGAGCCACCTCGCACGAGTGCAGGCTCGTGTGAGCACTCGTGCGAGCCTTCATCGCCCGAACCAGAGGTGTGTCGCACGAGTGCAGGCTCATGGTCATAAGAGTCTGGCCTGGCTGCGCTCGAGCTCGGCCTCGACTTGTCCGATCGATCCTCGACTTCCTCGTTTTCTTTATATCTTGAGTTCTAGAGCTCCGATTGACTCGATTCTTTTTCTGTTGCGACCCTCTCTTCGAACTCTTCGACATGCTATATCATTTGCCTCTATTGGATCAACTCACAATTTCTGGTTTTTACAAACTTGCTCCTCTCTTGCCGATTTTTGCTCATTTTGACTACAAAACACAATTTTCTAGCCAAAAAGGGTTAAATGCACAAAGTATAGCATTTTAGGGTAAAATATGAACATAAGCACATCAAAACCATAGAGAAATGGATGAAAAAACATGCAATTAAGACCCTAATCACACCCCCAAACTAGATTGTTGCTCGGCCTTGAGCAACGAAGCTATAAGATAGGGGAATAATTGTATGTATGAAGCATCAAGCACAAAATCAAATACCATAGAATCAATATCTAGCAAATCTAAAATACAATATCATTCAATCAATTATCAAAATCAAATCAATGAGTACAAAATCATGTCAATGAGTCATGATCCTCTCAAGATAGGTGTTTCACTCAACACTCAAGTGTTTAAGCTCTCTCATTCATCACACAATGATACAAATACTACCATAGGCTTGGCTCAAGTCTACATTCTCCACCACTTGGAATAACAATTCAATCACACATCAATGAGGACTTTTAAAGGTTGTAGTGTTGGCTCTTTGGTAGGGAAGGAAAATATGGATAAAAGTGACTAAGTATGATTAGTAAAGCATAGAAGGAATCATCATGTAAATCATGTCTTCATGCAAATAGCAATCTCATCTTCATGCTCTTTCAAAATCACATTTTCAAAGATAATTCTTCCCTTTTTTTGCAAAGTTGTGAACATACTCACAACACTTGAGTCAAACTTGACCAAATTTTCATGAAAAGTCAACCTTTTTTTCAATTTCTTGCTAGCACTTGCCTTTTGAACCTTCTTTTCATAACAATCCATGCAAACTTGAATTTCTTTCCAAGTTGGCCACCAATTTCTTCATCACATCACCAATCTTCCTTCCTTCATTTCACTCTACTAATCATAAGGACAAGAGAGTTCCAAAAAGGAAAGAAAATGGCTTAAAGTGTGGTTAGCCAAATGAAAGGATTATAAGCACAAAATTGGTAGCAAAGGATATCAATATCAATGGTAGGCTCATAGGGCTAAGTGGGGCAATATAGATCAAAGAAAATGCCTCATTTCATCTCATGTGAAATCATTATCTAATGTAGCCTCAAATAAGACTAAAGCCAAGTTCTAGAGTATAATGCACATGTGTGGAACTCACATCAAGAAAAATGTCATCCGTTCAAGATTGAAACGGGCAAAATTTGGCTCAAATCTCACGGGTAATGGTTGATCAAGACTCATATCATATCAAAAATGCTCATATCAATGAAATCTCAAAAATCATGAAATTAAAAGTATCTAAGATAGAACAAGAATCAAGCAATAAATCCACTACAATAATCAAGACTTTCAACTCATCCATAGAGGTTATTTTTTTAGAAGATGAAGTTGCCATATTTGGACTTTCGAAAGGATGATACGAGTTGTGATAAGCTGAACACTGAATTATATAGACAAAGATAAATGAAAAACGTACCTAATACGATTCGAGAAATACTGTTAAATGAAACAAAAGTCAAAAGAAAGTTAAGAGATTGAGGTCCCACTTGGGGACAGTAGTTGTGATTGTGGCTCACATCTTCCTCTGGTTTTACGTCCAGAAACGGCTTAAACGCCTTCTATGAGTCGAGGATATGCTTCCCATCCAATTTTCTTAGAAATTGGCAAACAGGGTCTTTTAACGTCAGATTCCCGAGACAATGTTCATATTCCTTTATTAATTCAATCCTTAAATCGACTAAAGCCCTTTGCTCTATTCCAATATAATGCGTCTCAGAGGTCCATTGGTTATCCACTGACCCCTTACTCAGTCCATTTATAATGAAATCTATTTTATTTAATCGATTATCGGAAGCCATTCCTATATTTTTACAACGTGTGTTACACGTCCATCTAGCACATTTATAGCAAACTCCCATTCTTTTAGCCCTTCGTTTTTTAGAAAATGAACTTTTACCCAAACCAACCACGCGTGGAACAATTGAATTAGGTAACTCACCTCCAATTCTAACCTTTGCTTCAATCAACCATTGAAGATCGAGTGGTATTCCTTTAATCTTCATTAATCGTAATCTTTCACATCGAGCATAATATATCTTAATCAAATCCTTTTTAATGAAGCAAGGAAAGCATTTATTTAAAGAGGCAATTGCCGCATCCATAGTGTCCATTTCGTCGACCTATTCCAAAATGAAAGATTAAAAATTTATTAAACAACAAGAAATTACATTACAATTACAAAAATGCTACTCCCCAAGCTAACATTATAAATTGCATTGCAATTGCCGCAACAATCCAAGGTAAAGTACCGAATTCTTCTTCTTCATTGAAATAGCAAATAGCAAGCATGACAAAGTAGGCAAGAGTGATGATGGAGAGAAAGATTTTACTCATTTTGTTTGAGTTTATGATAACTTGAAGAGGGGTGTTCAGAAATGGGAGTAAAATTGGGTATTTATAGAGTAATTTTTTTTGAAATTTTTTTGAAAACTAGCCGTTCATGACCGTTTGGTAGGATAAGTGGTGGTGATACACTCATCATTGTTACCGTTAAATTGAGTGTTATAATTTTATTTTATTTTATATTTTTTTTTCTTTTTCGAAGTTTTTTTTTTTTACAATTCAGTTTTGTGGGTAACTGAAATACCGACTTGGAAGTCACGGAGTACCGAATCCGCCATTTATACCGGAAAAATAAAATACACATAATATTACTAGTCGGGTCAGTAAGAGATACTGACTCAATCTCCTTACTAAAATTTCCAAGATATGCTTTTAGACGTTGTCCATTCACTTTAAACACATCACCTATTTTTGGATTTTCAATTTCAACCGCTCCATTTGAAAATACAGTTCTTATAATAAAGGGTCCTGACCATTTTGAGCGCAATTTTCCAGGAAACAGATGTAATCTAGAATTATATAGAAGAACTTTTTGCCCTATTTCAAAAGTTTTCCTGACAATGTGCTTGTCATGAAACACTTTAATTTTTTCTTTGTAAATTCTAGAATTGTCATATGCATCATTTCTGATTTCCTCCAATTCATTTAGTTGAAATTTTCTTAAAGTACTAGCTTTTTCTAGATTGAAATTAAACCTTTTAATAGCCCAAAAAGCTTTATGTTCTATTTCAACAGGTAAATGACATGGTTTACCAAAGACAAGCCGGTAAGGAGACATACCAAGTATTGTTTTGAATGCTGTTCGATAAGCCCATAGTGCATCTACTAACCTGATTGACCAATCTTTTCGATTTGAGTTGACTGTCTTCTGCAAGATATGTTTTATTTTCCTATTAGCGAGTTCAGCTTGCCCACTAGTGTTTGGGTGGTATGGGGTAGACACTTTATGTTGGATTCCATATTTTTTCATTAAATTCTCAAAAGGTTTGTTACAAAAGTGTGAACCGCCATCACTAATAATTGCACGAGGCATTCCAAATCTTGAAAAAATATTTTCCTTTAAAAATTTTAAAAAAAAATTATGATCATTATTTTTGCAAGGGATTGCCTCAATCCATTTTGAAACGTAGTCGACTCCAACCAAAATATATTGATAACCAAAAGATGGTGGATTAAAAGGACCCATAAAATCAATTCCCCAACAATCAAATACTTCAACAGTTAGGATAGGATTTAATGGCATCATATTTCTACGACTTATGCCCCCTAATCTCTGACATCGATCACAAGATTTACAAAATTCATATGTGTCCTTGAAAAGTGTTGGCCAATAAAATCCACACTGCAAAATTTTTGCAGCGGTTTTTCTTGTTGAAAAATGCCCCCCACAAGCTTCAGAGTGAGAAAATTTTATTATGCTTTGAATTTCATTATCTGGTACACATCTTCTTAATATTTGATCAGGACAATACTTAAAAAGATATGGGTCATCCCAAAAGAAATTTCTTACTTCCCTAAAAAATTTCTTTTTATCTTGAGCATTCCAATGAATTGGAATTTGACCTGTCGCAAGAAAATTAGCAAGATCCGCAAACCATGGACCTTTAGACACGGTGAATAATTGCTCATCGGGAAAAGAGTCATTTATGGGGCTTACCTCGAAAGATTCATCACATGTAAGTCTGGATAAGTGATCGGCCACTACATTTTCCACTCCCTTTTTATCTTTGATTATTATATCAAATTCTTGAAGTAAAAGTATCCACCTAATTAATCTTGGCTTTGCATCTTTCTTTGCTAGTAGATATTTTAAAGCCGAATGATCAGTATAAACAACAATAGATGAGCCAACAAGATAAGATCTAAATTTTTCTAGTGCAAATACTACAGCAAGTAATTCTTTTTCAGTAGTGGAATAATTCATTTGAGCACTATTAAGAGTTTTACTTGCATAATATATCACATAAGGTTTTTTATCTTTTCTCTGTCCTAACACGGCTCCAACAGCATAATCACTAGCATCACACATAATTTCAAAAGGTAGAGTCCAATCAGGAGGTTGCATAATAGGTGTAGAAGTGAGCATTTCTTTGAGTGTTACAAAAGCCTTTTCACAAGAGTCATTCCACTCGAATACTATATCTTTTAATAAAAGGTTGCATAATGGTCTTGAAATTGTGCTAAAAAATTTTATGAACCTTCTATAAAAACCTGCATGTCCTAGAAATGATCTAATATCTTTAACTGATTTTGGTGTTGGTAGGTTGGCTATTAGATCAATTTTGGACCTGTCAACTTCTAATCCTTTTGATGAAACAATGTTGCCTAACACAATTCCTTCAGTTACCATGAAATGACATTTTTCCCAGTTAAGGACAAGATTTTTCTCCTCACATCTAGCTAAGACTTTAGCCAAGTTTATTAAGCAATCATCAAAAGAATTTCCAAAGACAGAGAAATCGTCCATGAAAACTTCAAGAAAACGTTCAACCATGTCACTGAAAATACTTACCATACATCTTTGGAATGTTGTTGGGGCATTACATAATCCAAATGGCATTCTACGATATGCAAACGTTCCAAAAGGACATGTAAATGTTGTTTTTTCCTGATCTTCTAGTGCAATTGCAATTTGATTATACCCTGAATATCCATCTAAGAAGCAATAAAATTCATGCCCAGCAATTCTTTCCAAAATTTGGTCCATAAAAGGTAAAGGAAAATGATCTTTTCTTGTCATTAAATTTAATTTTCTGTAATCAATGCATACACGCCAACCAGTAACAGTCCTAGTTGGAATCAATTCATTTTTATCATTTTTTACTACAGTTACTCCAGATTTCTTAGGCACAACTTGAGTAGGACTTACCCATTTACTATCAGAGATAAGATAGATAATATCATTGTCTAATAGCTTAATCACTTCATTTCTCACCACTTCTTTCATATTAGGGTTAAGTCTTCGTTGCATCTGCCTAGAGGGTTTAGCATTTTCCTCTAAATAAATATTATGACTGCAAATTAATGGGCTAATTCCTTTTATATCTGATATAGACCACCCTATCGCATGCTTGTGAATCTTTAATATCTCTAATAATTTATGCTCTTGATCATAACTTAACTTAGAGGATATTATTACCTGATAAGTATCATTAGCACCCAAAAAAGTATATTTCAAATTTGATGGTAAAGGCTTCAACTCTAAAACTGGTGGTTGCTCGCTTGACGGGGTTGGAGCCTTTTCGGACTTTGATAATTGTTCAAATTTGAGTTTCCATTCATTAAGCTTTGAAACTTGTGAAATCATAGGAATGGAATCAAACTCCGAACTGTTATCATTGACACAATCATTTATCAAATTTTCTAATGGATCAGAAAATGAGGTTATCAATTGTTCAAGCGTACATGTCTTAACTACATCAATTTCATTAGCCTCATCATTACTTTGTGGTTGCTTAGAAATGTTAAAAACATTTAACTCCAAAGTCATATTTCCAAAAGAAAGATTTAAAACACCATTTCTACAGTTTATTAAAGCATTAGAAGTTGCAAGAAATGGTCTTCCTAAAAAGATTGGATGTTGAGATGATGGATTTGAGACTGGGCATGTGTCTAAAACAATAAAATCTACCGGAAAATAGAATTTATCAATTTGCACTAACACATCCTCTACTATACCCCTTGAAATTTTTATAGAACGATATGCCAATTGAAGTGTGACAGTAGTTTTCCTTAATTCTCCCAAATCCAGTTGTTTATACACAGAAAACGGTAAAAGGTTAACACTCGCACCAAGATCAAGAAGTGCATGTTCTACTTTTGTATTCCCAATAATACAAGATATTGTTGGACAACCAAGATCTTTGTATTTCGGAGGGGTTTCTTGTTGAAAAATTGAACTTACACTCTCTGTTAAAAATGCCTTATTTTCAACATGTAGTTTTCTCTTTACAGTACACAAATCTTTCAAAAATTTGGCATAAGATGGAACTTGCTTTATTGCATCTAGTAGTGGAATGTTAACTTTTACTTGTTTCAAAACCTCAAATATTTCAGAGTTTTGGTCCAATTTCTTAATTGGGTGTAATCTTTTAGGAAAAGGAGAGTGGATGATTTCTTAATAGGGTTTAAATTCTTATTTTCATCTTCTCCTTTATTTATATCTTCATTATTCGGGGTCTGGGTTGACTCAACTTCCTGTTTCTCAAGGTTGATTGTTTTGTCAATTAATTTTCCACTTCGTAAAGTGGTGACAAAATTAACATTTTCTGGTGCATTAGAGGAACTTTGACATTGCCCAGCAGGATTTTGTTGAGGTTGAGCAGGAAACTTTCCTTTCTCAACTGTTCTTAAGGAATTAGTTAAAGTAGATAATGTACTTTTAATATCATTGATGGCTTGTGACGTTTGGTTGTTGACGGTTGTTTGTCCTTGCATAAAGGCATGCAAAGTTTCTTCAAGGCTTTTTATATGTGGTTTATTATGTTGGGTGAAATTGGAATTGGGGTTTTTCTAGGTGGGAAAAGGTTGTAACACACTTTCATTTTTCCACTTAAAGTTTGGATGATTTTTCCAATTTGGGTTGTATGTTTCAGAAAAAGCTGATGGATATGAATTTTGAAAATTAGATAATGCATTTACTTGTTCATGACACATCTCTTTGAAAATAGGAATTTGTGGGCATTCATTAGTTACATGTCCATTAATGGCACAAATTTCACATATGTCATCATTTTGCACAAATTTTACTTCCTTAGGTTTCTTTAGTTGCAAACTTTCAACTTGTTTAGTTAAACTTTCAATTCTAGCATTTAGATCGTCTTCTTGACTTAAATTATATTTTCCTTTAGAATTTTCAAGCTTAGATCTAATTGAGCCTTCAGAAGTATTTTCATTATACCAAGATTGAGTTTTTTCAACTAGATAGTCTAAATACTCAAGTGCATCATCAGGATTTTTATCCAAAAATTCACCATTACACATCATTTCCACAAATTGTTTTGTTTCAGCGTTTAAACCTTCATAGAAGAAACTTACGGTTCTCCAAGTTTCAAAACCATGGTGAGGGCAAACATTTAATAAATCCTTAAAACGTTCCCAACATTTAAAATATTGCTCATCACTCTTTTGGAAAAAATTCTTGATTTCTTTTTTTAAAGCATTCGTCTTATTAATCGGGAAGAATTTTTTCAAAAATTCAGTTTGAATCTGTTGCCAAGATGTAATTGAGTTTGGTTTAAGAGAATTAAGCCAAGTTTTTGCTTTATCTTTAAGAGAAAAAGGAAATAACTTTAGCTTAATAGCTTCTTGAGTACACCTTGGTTCATTAAATGTTTCACAAATTTCTTCAAATTCTTTTAAATGCAAGTAAGGATTTTCAGAGTCAAAACCATGATAATTAGGGAGCAATTGAATCATACAATGTTTAAACCTAAAATTATCTGCATCTTGAGGGTACACTATGCATGATGGAACCGAATTTCGTTGGGGTTCAATAAATTCACGCATAGAACGCACATGCAAATTTTCATTATTGCGTCTTTCAAAATCATTTTGGTTTTGAACATTATCTCCATCAACACTTTCATTATCTGCCATACTTGATGCAATATTTCTAAAATTAATGTTATAACCTCTTATTAAACGACCACTTATAATATCACGAGTCCAATTATGCATACAAATAAATATAATACAGTAGAGAGATAGAGAGAAGAACTCACAAACTTGTGAGGATAAACCTCACAACCGATGGATTTGTTCTCCGCAAAACCTCCCCGGCAACGGCGCCAAAAACTTGATAGCTCCTTGAGAGTTACGTACCCAAGTGTAGGTTGATTTCAAGTAATAAAATTTCTCGGGAGACCGAGTGTTGAACCACAGGGAGATTTGGAAGAAAAAGATATTATCTAGTTGAGAGGTTTAAATAAAGTAACAAAATACTAGAGCTTCGGGATTCCACTTTAGATAAAAATACTAGAGTTATGATCTTGGTTATCTTTGATAACTCAATCGAAATCTAACAATCAAGTGATTTCAATCGGAAGATATAACTTTGAGCACATATAATACTTTTGAAAAGTACCTTTAGAAATTCGAACAAGTTTATAAAATCAATAGTTGATATGTAAAACTAAGCATTTGTTGTGCCAATAAGTCTACAATAAATCAAAGTAATGACACATCAAAACCTCTCTTAAGAACTCTTCAAATGAGTAAAGGATTGAAACTTTGAAAATCTTTATTGAATAACCAAGAACATTACTAATACTTTCCTAAAGTTTCATCCCTAACTCTAGTAAAATATTTAGCTACTCATACTAATACAATAAGAACTCATATTTCTAAGAGAGATACTAGACTAAGATAGAACGATTAAAAGGAAAATGGGATGCCTTCAAGGGTTGCTAAAGGGCTCTTTATATAGGCCTCCAAATAGTGAATCATGGAGACTTTAGGAACCAATTCACGTGGCCTGTAAACATCAGTAATTTAATTGCCCTTGCCGTCTGAATTTCATCTTGACTTCTGAATGAAAGTTGTAGGCCGTTGGATTAGCTTTCCAAGGAGTCTAAGATCTCCAAAATTGGATCTCTAGTAGTGGAGTTGGTAAAACTGGATTGTTTTTCTCCGTGAATTTATGGTCGTCTATTGAAAAACAGATATCTCAGCTTGCACAAAATCAACGCCTTTAATATTTCTACTGTGTCTTGATGAATTTCTTGGCTAACCAATGAATTTGGTCTTGTGTAAATTGGACTTTTGTGTGAATTATGGTGAATTATTTCCCAACATGTGTACTGAGATGGCGGAATTCTGAAGCCCTGCATTGATTGTCATTTTGACCATTGAAGCCGGAAGTTTTGACACTTGAGCCCTGAAGACAAGTTGTAGAGAAACGAATTAGTGATCAAATACAACTGGAATTGGTTCAATTGGTTTAGTGAGGCTCCAGATATTGTGCAAATACGAAAATGTGTTTTGAGTCCAAACATTGGACAGAATTGGAGTCTTCACTTATGAGTACAAATACAATCCAAACATGTAAAATTGGATCACTAAAGTGTCTTAAGTATTTAGTACATTGTCTTAGGTGTTCAATATCATAAAATTTGGATAAATATAACTCCACTTAAGACCTCAACAATATACAATAGACATAATGGTTAGGTTGAATTATACATATGCTTCTTATTTAAATAGAAAACATAAATACTTATAACTAATTAGAAAGTGTGAAATTATATATAAATACGCTAAACAATACATTATAGTACACAAAATAATACACAAAATAGGTAAAATACATGCATACTTAAACGCTAATCAATTACAAGTAGAAATAGCATTAATATGCTCTCTTGGATTAGTTTCGGTAGTTGAAGGAAACTTACCCTTGTTGATTTGTGGACTCAAAGCTGAAGCAATTTGCCCGAGTTGATATTCCAAGCTCTTGATTTGACTTGCTTGTGAAGTATACAAGTCATCAACTCTCTTGTTTATTTCACTATTCATCTTTCTAAACTCCACTTCAAAATTGTCCAACTTCTTCAAAATCAATGTCAAAGTATCCTCCATGCTCCCTTTCCCTTCATTATTAGGTGGCTTAGACCCCGGATCAATCCCGGGTGGCAGTTGAATTGCCCCCTTAAGATTAGAATATGAAAATTTCTCATGCCTCCTATTCGGGTTGTAAGGAGGGTTACTTTGATTTGGATACAGACCTCCTTGTTGTCTAAAAGGTGGAGCAACATATGACCTTTGATTATTTTGGAAAGAATTGTTGTATTGAGGACGACCCATGTAACTCACTTCTTCTTGAGTAGCGGTAGTAGGAGGAGGAATACTCTCGACAACATTCACTTGCATAGGAGCTGGAGCTTGGTTTTGGTTTTGGCCTCCATAGACTAAATTACAAACATTTGTCAATCTTTCCTCGAGAAGTGCAACTCGATCACCCGTTCCACTATTGGAATCTCTTTGAAAAGCATCATTCGCAGTTATGTTCTCGATGATCTCGTTCACTTGATGAACGGTCTTAGTCCAAACCGAGCCTCCGATACAAGAATTCAAGTAATTCTTGTCTCCTTCATGCAATCCAATTGTGAATGTCAAAAGTATATCTTCATCCTTCAAACCATGTTGAGGACAAGCCAACAACAAGGTTTGGTACCTCTCCCAAGCACAAGATATTGTTTCTCTCGCCTTTTTGTCGAAAAGTCTTTATCTCTTCCCTCGCCTTCAACATTTTTTATGGAGGGTAAAATTTCTTAAGAAATTGTGAACTCAACTCCTCCCATGTGGCTGCTTTCGGATTCATAGATCGGATCCATGTCTTAGCTCTCCCGGTCAAGGTAAAATTAAAGAAACAGAGCTTCTTTTCATTATCCGACATCCCTTTGTATTTGATCGTGTCACATAACTCCATGAAGTTATTGAGATGAGCATTGGGATCTTCTCGATCACTTGATCCTTCAAAAGGAGACTCCTTTAACAACTTCAACAGATTAGTATTAACCTCAAACTTCTCGGCATCTATCGGTGGTCTCTCAATACCATCATAATGCTCATTAACTCTTGGCTCAAAGTAGTCTCGAAGTAATGGTTCATTGTTTTGCAGTGGGTTTATGATTTGTGGTCTATGGTGTTGAGGTTGTGGTGGGTATGGATAGTAAGGATAGTTATGTGGTGGTGGTGGATAGTATGGTTGGTTTATTGGGTAATTTGGGTAGTTAGGATATTGAGGTGGGTAGTATGGTTGATTTGGTGGTGGATAAGGTTGATATTGACGTGGTATAGGTTGTGGTTGTGGAACCTCCCTTTGAGCCAAGTGATCCTCACATTGATGCACTTGTCCTCTTAATGGTTCCTCTTCTCTAATCTCATCTCGAGCTTCATTCATTTGATTCTCCATGTTCTCTCGATTTAATCTAGCTTCTCTTCTTCTTCTTCGTAAGCTCGTTTCAAGATCTAAATCAAAGGGTAATAAATCTCCCCCTTGACTCCTCGTGTGCATATACCTACAAGAAAACGAGTATCAAATTCTCACAATAGTAACCAATCAAAAATAAAAGAAACAGCAAACAACCAAACAATCTAGCCGTCTCCCCGACAATGGCGCCAAAAACTTGTTCGGTGTAAATGAGTCCTCACGCAAGTGTACGTGTTCGCTATTAGCGTGGTAAGCTTGACCAAGTTTTAATATATATATCGAACCCAAAGGAGACGGGGACTTGTAAGGAAAATTCATTGTTTCAATTGGCTAGCTAACAAAGCAATAAAGGGGAAAGGTATCTATCGTCTACTAATGCGTCAAAGAAGTAAACTACCTATCACCTTGGGTTGCAAAGTGAGCAAATGTGAGGGATATGTGCTAGTGTACTATCCTATGTTTCATGGAGTGAAGTATCACTTTATCATGCAATGAGATTGTGTACAATCAATGGCAAGCCACTCCAACATGCAAAAGGTTTCCCTAATAACATATCAAAGCCTCTAATTGTTCATCTAATTCACTATGGATAATTCTCACTATCTTAGGAATTTAATCAAACACTTGACATGCATTGGCCTTAATACAAGAAAGTTTAGGAAAATAGCTCTACTTTCGCAAGAGACTAACTCCCTAATGGCCCTAATTATCATCTACACATGCAAGCATTCATACAATCCATCAATGTAGAGAATTGATCATACAACAACTCAAAGCATTCAAAAGATCAACATATCACTACACTACTCCATAGGAATCATACACTAACACATAAAGGAATTAGCTCATGGCTAATTGAGTAAACATTAGAACAATTAAGCTAGGAACGATCATCATTAAGCAAGCAATGTAAAGAGATTTACCTATTACAATGAAAATTGGAAAGATACAATTTACCTCTAAAATGTTAACTAGCAATCCGACAATGGAAATTGAAATTCAATTGGTGAGAATGTAGCCTTAGACTAGAAGAGAATGCAGGAATTAACGGATCAACGATCAAAGCGGTAGATCAAAAGTTATCTAAGAATTTGTGAGAAGAAATCTTAAGAAACCCACAAGTAACTACCTCTCTCTCTCTAATCTAAGAATCTCACTATGATTATGAACTAATGTCACTTGGATTCTCCTTGAGAATCTGATCCTTGAAGTATTTATAGTGCCCACAATGCTTGGTCCAAAATGCCCATTATTAAACACGTGAAAAGACAAAATCACCCCTGAAATTGTGTCTTTCCGAACCGTCACACGAGTCCATGCACACGACCACACGAATCTGGCTCGTGTGAGCACTCGTGTGAGCACTCGTGTGGCTTGATCTCACCCAAACCAGAGCCACCTCGCACGAGTGCAGGCTCGTGTGAGCACTCGTGCGAGCCTTCATCGCCCGAACCAGAGGTGTGTCGCACGAGTGCAGGCTCATGGTCACACGAGTCTGGCCTGGTTGCGCTCGAGCTCGGCCTCGACTTGTCCGATCGATCCTCGACTTCCTCGTTTTCTTCATATCTTGAGTTCTAGAGCTCCGATTGACTCGATTCTCTTTCCATTGCGACCCTCTCTTCGAACTCTTTAACATGGTATATCATTTGATTCCATTGGATCAACTCACAATTTCTGGACTTTTACGAACTTGCTCGTCTCTTGCCGATTTTTGGTCGTTTTCACTACAAAACATAACTTTCTAGCCAAAAAGGGTTAAAAGCACAAAGTATAGCATTTTAGGGTCAAATATGAACATAAGCACATCAAAACCATAGAGAAATGGATGCAAAAATATGCAATTAAGACCCTAATCATTCGTGCAACGAAGGGACCGCACACATGCACGCACGAACAGGTTCGTGCGACTAGCAGGCCGGGATCGTACACCCAAGGGTGATTTTCGGATTTTGACCAATTTTGGTCCAAGTTTGACTACACTTCCCAAGGTTGACCCATTCATTCTTTACAACTATATTCCACTAATTCCACACACAAACACTCACTTCTCACTATATTCTTGCGCTCAATTCTTTCTGAAAACCAAGAAGAAGAAGAAGGAAGAAAGTTTTCTTATCTCAATCATTATATCTTCTTTAATCAATTCCTTCCATAGGTATGTTTTTCTTATTCTCCTCTTTCTATTTCTTGTATTATTTTAGAAATTCCATGGTTGAAATGGTTGGAATTAGAAATTCATGTTTAAGGGTTCTTATGCACAATTTTGGGAATTTTTTATTCTAACTTGTTTTTGTGCAATTGATGATGCATTTATGTTATATTGTTGATGGGTAATCCATTGGGAGCCCAATTGCATGTTGATTGTGTGAATTAGGGACTTAATTGAAGATTGAAATTTTTGGGGTAGGCATAGTGACGAATTTTAGGAAATTTGGTGCAAAGATTTGATTTTCATGATAATGTTGTGTTAATTGCTATTAGCTATGAGTATATTGATAATAGGTTGGATTAATTGTATTGATTCATCTATGAACTTTGCTTATTTAAGGTTTAATTGATAAATGGCATTGGCATAACTATTAGTTTGCATGATTGTTTCCTTGATTCTATATTAAGACCCATTTTGTCAATCTTATTATATTTAGTGAATGAAGTTGATTGGGACTTGTGTTTATTGTTCCTCTCTTGCTAAGGCATAGTATTTTTCTAGTAGATGTCGATGGATATTTATGCTCATTGTTATATCATGCTAATGCCTAACATTCTTGTAGGAAATGTCTAAAAGAGGTAAGGGCAAGGCTTCGAGTTCAAGAACTAAAAAGGGTTGGAATAATCCTACAATGGAGGATGAGTGTTTAGCAAAATGTGGAGACAAGCCTTCAAACCATAGGTTGTTTTTCAAAGATAATGAGAACTTCTTCAAGACCTTCGAGAAAGTTTGCATCATTGACTTTCGATCGGGAAGATATTATGATAAGAGGTTTTTTTACGGGTGCAACTTTGGGGATGATATTGAAGAAATGTTTGCTAACATAGGATGGAGGCGTTTTCTTGACATGCAACACTTCGATTCTTTCCGGAGATTGAATATTGAGTTCTTGAGCACACTTCAAGTCAAAGAAGTGGACAGAATACCTTCTAAAGCAAGATTTCTCGGATTGACAATGAGAATTATGTCTTGACCACCAACCAAATCAATGAGTTATTTGGTTGTGAAGAGAACATTAATAGGCGTAATTTCTATGCGTGGGAAAGATTTACTCGAGCTCAAGGGGTGTGGGAAATGATTAGTGATGATGAAAATGCCTACAATGCTCAACTTTCTAAATCTTTTTGTCTTGTTAATCCGATATTGTGTTGCGTGCACAAGATAATAGCAAATTCTGCTTTTGCTAGAGTTGAAAGTAACAGGACGAGAAGTAATGAGCTATACATCTTGAATGCGATGTTGACTTCTAAGAAGGTTAATTTTGGGGCTTATCTTCTCAAGAATCTTAGTCAACAAGTCTCAAGATCTAATTGTGCTTATGGGGGATTAATTGCGTTAATTGCTCAAAAAGTGAGTCCTTTATCGGAAAGAGAAGTTGCAATAGGTGAGATGATTACTGTGGATTACATGATAAGGACTAAGAAGTTCAAAAAGAAGATGAATGTTGTTTGCGTTGTTGGGAGAAATATCAAGGATCTATTTCCTCTACTTGAGTATGAGTTAATCACGGTGAAGAAGAGTGAAAACTTGAAGTTTGATTCGCCCGAGCACATTCCAGTTAAGGAACAATTCAATCGCAAGATGAATAAAAGAGTGAGGGGTGAATCGAGTTCGCAAGCACAAGAGGAGGAACAAGATGAAGAGCAAGAGCAAATGCAAGAGGAGAATTATTTTGAGCAAGAAGGAACACGTGTGTTTGAGGGGTTAACGTACAATGAATGGGGTCATGAGGTACAATCTTTGAGGATAGATGTGAACGAGCTTAAGAATGAATATTCTTATCTTCGCTTGGATGTAACAAGGTTGACCGACAACTATCGTACCCTCAACACTAATGTGGATTCGATTAATAGGAATGTGAGTTCGATGCAATCAAGTATGAACATCATGAACACCAACATTGAAGAGATCCTTAATGCTCAAAGGGCGATGATGAATTGGCATATAGGGGAGCGTCACTTCACACATCCACGTTATCCTCCTCCGTGATGTGTAAAAAACATCATGAGAAAGGGTAACGATTTCTTATTCCTATCTTGCTTCCTTTCCCAAATTTTTAGTTTAATTTGTTTTGTATTGGTATTATTTTAAGATTGTGGGATTTTTAGGAGTTGTGTGCTTTTGATTACTTTTAATGATGACTGACTTGGATTATGATGTTGCTTATGAGTATTGTGCTTTAATTGGAGCATTGCATGATCTTTTCTTCACTCTTTGCCAAACTTTTTAGACCCTTGGTCCAAAAAAGTTTGGGGGGTGTGTTCGTTTTGTAAATCTCATTGCAATGCTATATTTTTTTATGATTTCTAGTGTTTTCTTATATCTTGTGACCATATGCTTATTTTGATGCCTTGTTTTGCTTGTTATGATTGCCATATTGTTGCTAGTTGAGAGTAGTGTGGCATGAGATATGCTTATGATTGTGTGGATGAGATGTAGTTGACTTATTTCTTGATTCATGTCTTGTTTAGTTTGTGATTGATTCTATGATGCTTGATATTTTTATGATGTGAGCATGTTTGATATGATATGAGTCTTGATCAACCTAACCCGTGAGTTTTGAGCTTTTAATGCCCGTTTTAATCTTGAACGGATGATATATTCTTTGATGTGAGTTCCACACTCATACATGTTACTCTAGAACTTGGCTTTGGTCTTGTTCAAGACTACATTAGACAATGAGTTTACATGATATGATTTGAGGCATTTCTTTGATCTATATTGAGTCATTTTGCCCTATGAGCCTACCATTAATATTATGATCCATTCTTTACCATTTTGTGCCTATAGACCTTTCCTTTGGCTAACCACACTTTAAGCCATTTTCCTTTCTTTTTGGAACTCTCTTGTCCGTATGATTAGTAGAGTGAAAAGAAGGAAGGAAAATTGGTAATTTGATGAAGAACATGGTGGCCTAAGTTGAAAGATATTCAAGAAATTGTATGCATGGATTGATGAGAAAAGAAGGTTCAAAGGCAAGTGCTAGCAAAGCATGAAAAAAGTTGACTTTTGATTAAATTATGGTCCAGTTTGACTTTTGTTGTGAATGGCTAAAAGTTGCAAAGAAAGGGAAGAATGATCTTTGAAAAGTGTGATTTTGAAAGGGTATGAAGAGTATGTGCAACATTGCATGAAGATTTAGATGATTATTACATGATTCCTTCTATGCTTTACTAGTCATACTTAGTCACTTTTATCTATATGTTCCTTCCCTACCAAAGAGCCAACACTATAACCTTATGAAAATCCTCATTGATATGTGAATGATTTGTCATTTCAAGTGGTGGATAATGTAGACTTGAGCCAAGCTTATGGTAGTATGTGTATGTGGTGTGATGATTGAGTGAACCTATACACTTGAGGGTTGAGCTAAACACTTATCTTGTGAGAATCTTGACTCATTGATTTGATATCTTTCTTATTGATTCATTGTTGATAGTTAATTAGATGAGATTGCATTCTAGACTTGCTTGACATTTATTGATACTTCCATGGAATTTTACTTGTGCTTGATGCTTCATTGATACAATTATTCCCCTATCTTCTCACTTCGTTGCTCGAGGACGAGCAACAATCTAGTTTGGTTGGGGGTGTGATTAATGTCATAATTGTATGTTTTTTCATCCATTTCTATGATTTTAATGTGCTTATATTCATATTTGACCCTAAAATGCTATACTTTGTGTATTTAACCCTTTTTGGCTAGAAAGTTATATTTTGTAGTGAAAATAAGCAAAACCGGCAAAAGACGAGCATGTTCGTAAAAATCTAGAATTTTTGAGTTGATCCAATGGAGGAAATGATATACCATGTCGAAGAGTTCGAAGAGAGGGTCGCAATGAAAAAAGAATCGAGTCAATTGGAGCTCTAGAACTCAAGATATGAAGGAAACGAGGAAGTCGAGGATCGATCAAACGGGGCAAGTTGGGATCGTGCGACCACAAGCCAGGGTTTGTGAGACCAGCAGCTGTGGTTCGTGCATCGGATCTCTGGTTCGTGCGCTGAAGGAGCCGCACGCACACACGCACGATCTGGTTCATGCAACTACAAGCACAGGATGCACAAGCTCGTTTTTTCACAAATTCGAGGGCTGTTTCGTCTTTTCACGCGTTTAATGGGGGATATAATGGTCCAAGCCTAAGGGGTACTATATATACTTCATATTTCTGACTTCTTACATCATTCTTCACATTCCACACATCATCATACTCTCTCTCTAGATTCTTAGAAGTTAGAGGTAGTTACTAGTTGGGTTCATTAGATTTCTTCTTACGATTTCTTCGATTACTTTTGATCTACCGTTCGGATCATCGATCCGTTTGTTCCTGCACTCTCGTCATATCAAGAGCTACATTTTAACCTATTAAATTGTATTTTCCATTGGCGGATCATTAGATAGATTTTGAAGGTAATTAGTATCTTTACCAATTCTCTTGTAATAGGTAAGACTTTACAATTTCTCTTTAATTTCATTGCTATGATGATTGTAGTTAGTGTAATTGCTCATTTGTTATCCCAATTAGCCATGGGCTAATACCTTTTTGCATTGGTGTATGATTCCTATGGTGTAATGTGGTGTTAATGTTGATCTTATGAATACTATAAGATGTTGGATGATTAATTCTCTATATTGATGATATGTATGAATACTTGGTATGCTTAATCGATCATTATGGCCATTAGGCAAGTAGCAACATATGAGAATTTAGCTCTTTTCCTTGATATTCTATTCATAAGGCCATATGAATTCTAGGTTTTTGATGAAATTCCTAGGAAAATGAGAATTACTCTTAGTGAATAGGCACTACAATTGGAGCTTTAATGTGCAATTAGGGAAACTTATGCATGTTGATGAGGCTTAGCCTAATTGATTGTCCAATAGCTCATTGCATGATTAAGTGATACAACACCATGTGAAACATAGGATAGTACACTAATGCATCTCTTCTCCACTTGCTCACTTTGCACAAAAGTGATAGGTAGTTTACTTTCTTGATAAGCTAGTAGACATAGAACCATCCCACTTTTATTGCTTTGTTTGAGTTTTCGAATTTGAACAACAACCATACCTTGCAAACTCCCATCTCCCTGTGTTCGATAAATAAACTTGGTTACCTTGTTGCTACTGCTACGATCATGTGCACTTGCGTGTAACACCATTTGGGCAAACAGATATTGTAACAACAAATTTTCATGAAATTAAAATATTTTATTAATAACGCAAAAAAGGATTACAATTTAATTTATTTCAGATCTACCGAAATTTTTGGGATTTTACAATCTCTAATTTCTCCTCTGATTCTTCTCTTGAATCTTGATTTTGGGACTTCTTGAATTTTTCGAAGTTTGCGGGACTTTGATCTTGAAAGATCTTTGATTTTCGGACTTCGATCTTGAGAGATCTTTAATTTCGGACTTATAATGTTAATCCAAGGGCATCGAGCCTTATTTCGGATCATATGTTATTTTTAGGGACTTCTCGGGACTTCGATCTTAAAAGATCTTTTTTTTGCGGACTTATCGGACTTTGCAAGTCAGACTTACTCTCTGACTTGCTCTGTGAAAGTGTCAAATGACTAGAATGAGACCCCTATTTATAGGTGTAGAATTCTAGATTTGCAGATCAGATTTGATGGGTCAAAAGATTTGATTTGGGGAATATTCCCAAAATATGTCAGATTTGATAATCTTTAAAGATATTTTGACAGATTTGCTGGGCTTTCAAGATTCGATTTATCATACTGGACTTAATTTAATTTGTTGGGCTTTTAAGGGACAATTTAATTTATTAGGCCCTTTTGAGGCCCAATTTAATTTATTGGGCTTTAGAGACCTAATTTGATTTATCGGGCTATAGAGGTCCGACTTAACTTATTGGGCTATAGAGGCCCAATTTGACCCAATTTAATTTACTGGACTTTTGAGGTCCGATTTAATTTATTGGACTTTAAAGGTCCGATTTAATTTATTATTTTAGGAATCGAATTTAATCTAAATTCCTAATAATAAATTTGATTTAACACGTAATTTCTACATGTTATTTTTTTTGGCAATTAAATTTTAATTGGTTACAAATTGCCCCCTCACACTTCGTTCACGAGCGTCTTCAATCGATGTTGACAGATTGCAAAATTTGATTTGATTTTGCATTTAACTTGAAACTCGAATTTTTTTTAATAATGAATCCAAATCAATTTATTGCAATTCTTTGTTCATCTTTTAGTATCTTTTGGGCTCAAACGAAATGAGTGACCCAAAATCCAAAATTTCATATTGATTTAATCTTGGACTTAACTAAAGCTCACTTCACTTGACTTGAATCAATATCAAAGATATGATAAAGTATTAACATAGGAAATCTACACAAGATTAAAATCTTTATGTAGATGTTCTCTTGGAAATTGTCAAAACAGAGATCTATTCTTGATAAATATCCAAGAAATGGTCAAAGAAGGCTCAGTAGAAACTTATTTTATAACAAATAAACGACGATCAGGTAATCTTGCAGGAATTATGTTGCCATAGATACATATCTTTGAATAATTTTCGCATATCTAATCTTTTAAGGCCTAACAACTCCCAGATTTTTTTGTGAGTTGGCGTAACTTTTTTTTCTATATATACAGATTTTTCCCTCCTCTTTCATCACAAATTCGTGGGCAATCCTCTGCTATCTTGTGGGCAATCTCTGCTATCTCTCACATAGCAACAGGTTGTTTCTCCTTCTCTTTTTTTTATTTTTGTCGCTGAGGATATTCAATTGGGGAGGAGTATTGTGGTTACTTTCTGGTAGTAGTAGCGAGGCGGACGATGGTATCGATTCTTGGTGTCGGTTGTGTTGTTGGTGTTGACAGCGGCGCTGCCGTGTGTGGAGTAGGGACCCGAGGGTCGAGTCGTTGCGAGGTACCTAACCCGCGCGAGACACGGAGGTAGGCGCTTCTGCTGCATCCGGTGTCGTCTGCACAAGGTTCTGGCAGTGCGCGTGTGGGTGATTGCGTGATTTCTGGCGGAACTGGCAGTTGGCGCGCAGGAAGTGGCCACCGAGACGTCACATATGGTGGTGCGGTGGTGTTGGGCACGACGGCGGTTGTGTCGTTTTTGTTCCGTGCGCAACGTCGATTTAGGCAGAACGCTGTGGCGCGATTGGCAATATCGACGGCGGCGTAATTTCAGAGCCCTAGCCGTATGATTTTGATGGTTTCGTGCAATGCGAATCGGAGTCGGTGGCGACTCCATTGTGGTGGAGAGAGTTGGTGTGAAGCAGAGGCAAACAACGGGATTTGATTTTGCCCGAGCGGTTAACGGAAGTGAATCAGGCGTGGGCGGCGGTTCCACGCAGCGGTGGAGGTGGCTGTAGGTGTTGGCGTTTTTTTATTTTCCGCACGTTTGTGACGAGAAGAGGACTGCTCCCCACTTGAAGCCCAAATTTTAACCCCCTTTCTTTTGGCAATTTGTGTGAGAGGATGGAGAATATTTATTTTGGGAGGACGTTCCAGGCTTCCAGTAAAGAAGGTGACCCTAAGGATCACTTTTGGTTTTGGGCCTCCTCCTCTTTTTTTGTTGGACTTGTACATTTGGACTTTATATTTTTAAAAGAACCAACAAAATAATATGATTTAATTACGTTTGCATTCTTTAATTTTAAAAATATGATCCAATTTGATCTAAAAAATGTTAAAGTTCAATATTTTCACTATATTTTTTTATTTCTTCTAATTAATTAATGAGATAGACTCAATTAATTTATTAAAAAGAAATATGAGAGTTAAGTCATTATTTCGGTTCTAATAGTCACTCTTTTTTTAATATTGCAGTACTGTAGCAACGTGATCAATTTTGCGAACCGGATCAACAAGTGGCTATTTTTTTAACAGGGGAGTATTTTCAACGGACTCGTACTTTCGTGAATTTAATGAGTTTCGAAAGAATTGTGGGTTTTAGTCTTGTGGGTTTTAATTCTTTCGAGCTCGTTGACTTTGAACGAAAGGTACTCGACTTGGAAAGGATTTGAACTTCTTCGGTGGACTCGCACTTTCGTCAATTTCATGAGTTTTGAAAGAAATGTGGGTTTCGGTCTTGTGGGTTTTAATTCTTTCGAACTCATTGATTTTGAATGAGAGACACTTGACTTAGAAAGAATCTGAATTTCTCAACGGGCTTATTCTTTCGTCAATTTCACGAGTTTCCAAAGAACTGTGGGTTTCGGTCTTGTGATTTTTAATCCTTTCGAACTCGTTGATTTTGAATGAGAGGTACTCGACTTAGAGAGGATTTGGACTTCTTCAGTTGTCAGTCGAATACTTATCAATTTTACAAGTTTTGGAAGATAGTGTAGGTTTTTGGCTTTGTGGGTTTATTAATTCTCTCCAACTTGTCAAATTTGCATAAGAGCAATAAATCTCTTTCGAGAGGCTTTGGCAATGTCTTGTTAGCCGATTGGCGATGTGGTGCGCTCGTCGTCGTCGGCCAAGACTTTGTTGATATTTTGCAATTTTCGATCGAGTGACCTTATTCGAGAGATCTTGATTATATCCTTATTAGCGGATCGACAATGTGGTGCGCTCGTCGTCTTCGGCTAAGATATTGTCAATTTTTCTTTGCGGCTTCGGTTGGGTGACTTTGTTGGAGAGATTTGATAATATCTTTATTAGCGGATCGGCGATGTGGTGCGCTCGTCGTAGTCGGCTAAGATATTGTCAATCTTTCTTTCCGCCCTTCGGTTGAGTAACTTTGTTAGAGAGATTCGATAATATCTTTATTAGTGGATCGGCGATGTGGTGCGCTCATCGTCGTCGACTAAAATATTGTCAATCTTTCTTTGCGCCTTTCAGTTGGGTAACTTTGTTAGAGAGATTCGATAATATATTTATTAGTGGATCGTCGATGTGGTGCGCCCGTCGTCGTCGGCTAAGATATTGTCAATCTTTCTTTGCGCCTTTTAGTTGGGAAACATTGTTGGAGATATTTGATAATATCCTTATTAGCGGATTAACGATGTGGTACGCTCGTCGCCGTCGGCTAAGATATTGTCAATCTTTCTTTGCGCCTTTCTGTTGGGTAACTTTGTTGGCGATATTTGATAATATCCTTATTAGCGGGTCGACGATGTGGTGCGCTCGTCGTCGTCGGCTAAGATATAGCCAATTTGAACTTGAATTGTCACTTAAGTGTCCCGCAGAACTTAATTCCAATGACTTGGAAGAAGCGTCCTGAAATTTCTTACCGCGCTTGCCCCCTGTAATTTTCTTGCAACTCATTGTTTGATCAAGGCGACTAAATTATGATTGCAATACTTGTTTATTTTTTTTCATGCTTTGACTGTTTATCAAGTTAGCTTAACTTGGACTAACTAACTTGAATCATAAGCATCTTCTTACATGCTTCAACAATTTAACACACTCACTCGATCAATGTGGATAAATTATGAATGTTATATTTGCTTGTTTCTTTCATGCCTTGAATGTTTATTAAGTTAGCTAAATTGAGACAAACTTAAATCATGAACATCTTCTTACAAGCTTCAATAATTTAACACACTAACTCGATCAATGTAGCTGAATTATGACTGAACTTAATAATATACTAAGCTGTCTACTTACCTCTTTTAAAAGAGGATCAAGTCAAAACGTAGTTCAAGGGAAATATGATTTGATTTTGGGAGGGGGGGGGGGGCACCATGCACAGTTTAACCTCATGCGGGCCAGGAGGGGCGTATACTTTTTATTACCATAGTCGCAGAAGGGTATAAATTATTTAACCACTTAAACACCTTTAGTGGGATAAGTTAACAATTTAACCACGTGTAATCATCTTTGGTGGTTGTCGTACACAGTTTATCCTCATGCGGACCAGGAGCAACATGCAGTTTAGGCTCGTGCGTCATGGAGCTGTCTTGACTGACGCGTAGTAGCATTTTAGGAATTTCCCATTTTGGGACCAATGACCACGCCATCTTCGGATATCAATTTATATGCACTATTTGTATAAACTTGCTTCACGACATACGGTCCATCCCATTTGGGCAAAAATTTATATCCAACACGATGAGTAACAATAATGGGCCTTCTCACTGCTAGTACCAAGTCGCCGACTTGTAAAGAACGTTTCCTCACATTTTTGTTGAATGTTCTAGAAAGGCGAGACTGATAGCATTCAAGCTTTCGTTGGGCTTCTAGCCTTTTCTCATCCATTGCTTCAAGTTCCTCGAGACACAACCGTGCGTTCACTTCTCCCTCGGTTGTAAGCAAAGCACTTATATAGGTTGGTTGTGGGTTATCCTCATACCCCAAGTTAACCTCTTTAAGTTTGTTGACCTTGGCTTTGATACCTTCCTTAAGTTCTGGAGGAGCATCTTCAGCATTTTCTTCTATATTAAAGGCATCCTCCGATACACTGATATGATTTACAACTGCCACATCTTCATCAACTTGCCCATGACTTTCGAAATCAATAACCTGTCTCAGATGACCATCTTTTCCTCTAATCGGAATTACTCGGATAATCCTTCTATCATTAGTAACGTACCCATCTCTAATCATTTTGGTAATTTTATCTTGCAAATCTCTTCCCACACCTTGAGACACTGATGAATCAGCATTACGTATATCAATGAAATTTGAAGAGCATACGCTCTCCTTATCCTCTTCTTCATTTTGGGTATAGAAAATTGCTTGCACCTTAGTCTTTACCCCATTTCCATGCAACATCGTCAGGATTGTTTGTTGCCTTTTGCAAGGCAAGACCAAGTTTCGAGACTTGGTATTTTCCCTCTTTCGAAGATTATTCTTGAGTGGCCCTAGTCTTTGAAAGACAGATCCTGGCCTTCGATTTTTTTTTCTTGCAACTGGTCCCAACCTCTTAAAGACTGATCCCCTATTTCGACGGTTATCACCCTCACGTGGTCCCAACCTCTCAAAGATTGAAACACGCCTCGAATTATTTCCATCTTCATCAGCCACATCTTCCTTAGAAAAGGCATCAACCTCGGTGACATGATTGGCATTTGCATTCGATCTCTTGATCGCAATGCGAATTGGTTTATGTGCCACGTACCCTAGGCCGGTCTTATCATTCTTACCAAGAGCGTGAATATTTCTCTTTATCATTTTTGAAGCAACATGATTCCCATGTTTTAGTTTAGCAACCTCATGAGAAGGGCCTTTTGAGGTCGAACCTTCTTGTGGATCATACCCGGCTTGAACAAGAAGTTTAAAGGCTTGTGGGCCATAAGATCTTGACATCACTGCTTGTGATATCTTCCCATGTTCTATCTTAACTCCACGAATAGGGCGAGTGAATCCCTTGAGTGGTTGGGTGGAAGGCCTTGTTGCATCGAGCTTAGTTAAGGGCGGTGCTAGTTCTTCTAGCGTCTCAACATCTTCAAGGGGTAGTTCATCCTTACTTACATGGGACGGTGATTCATCTTTCTCATCTTTCATAACTTGCGCATCCTTGGTCATTTCTTGAAATGACTCTCCTTCATCTTTAGTCGTACTCTTGAAGTAGTACTTAGCATCAGCAAAATATGATTCAGCCTCGGTAAAAGGCTTAGCATCCCCGAAAACTCTCTTTACTTCACCGTCTTTACAGTATTTGAAAAGCTGATGCATTATAGAAGCTATCACACCATACTCATGTAACCACGGGCATCCCAAAAGCATATTGTACGATGTTCTTGCGTCTATGACGTGAAACAACACCGTTGAGACCATCTCATCGATCATTAGCTCAATTACTAGCGTACCAAGAGCCCTTTGACCCTCTTGGTTGAACCCATGGATCATTAAACGACTTTTCCATAATTCATCAGCTGATACACCCAATTTTCTCATTATCCTCCAAGGTAGGATATTCACTCCCGAGCCTCCATCAACTAAGATTCGATTAACCTTTTGTCCCTTTGTACAACCAGTTACAAATAATGGACGATTGTGTGGCTGTGAGCCGAGCAATAAATCTTCCTCTGTGCTGCTTACAGCCAACGCGCAATCAACAGTTTCTTCATTGACTTTCCCTTCGGATGAACTAGTCTGATTTGCTTCCACCATATGACATGGCACATTGTCATAACAATCACTCTCTTTAGCAGTAATAAAGTTTGAATCTGCTTCCTACTCAAGCAAGATTTTCCCTTCCTCAACTACCTGCATAACTTTATCTTTAAAGATGAAACAATCTTGAATTGGATGCCCGACCAACCTATGGTACTTGCAATATTTCGGGTTATTAGTGTGTCTAGCTTCCTCTGGGTGCTTCATTTCCGGCAACTCTATGAGTTTATCCTTCACTAGATCATCGAACATCCTCGGGACATCAGGATCTAGGAATGGATACTTTCTTTGTTGCATTTCTTTCAAAGTCAACTTTCTTTGCCCCCTCTTCGGGACAATCGTCTTCCCTTTGTCATTTTCACCCTCTTAGTTTCTTTGGTATTTAACCATCTTGGTATTTACCTGCATGGATTCTTTGATTAGGGTTTTAACAAAGGTTTTGCCCCCTTTCTTGATGTCTTGTTTATCTCTAAATTCTCGAGCTTCCTGAATAGGTGGTCCATAAGATCCAGTTGCAGCCATACTTAGCTTCATATCATGAGCCCTCGTAGCTAGTTCTTTGAAAGTCTTTGGCCGAAATCCTTGAAGAATATATCTAAGGCACCATTGCATACCTTCGATGCATATTTCAGTAGCCGACTTTTCTCACAACCTACTTTTGCAGTTTAGGCTTAGATTTCTCCATCTATTAATGTAGTCAATCACAGGCTCATCTTTTGGTTGACGGGTATTGGTTAGCTCAATCATGCTAACAGTTTTCCTTGTACACTAAAACCAGTTTAGGAACTCATATTCCAACTGCTCCCAACTATCGATGGAATTAGCCTGCAAGTCAATGTATCATTCAAAGGCATTTCCCTTTAAAGAACAGACAAATTGCTTTGCCAAATGGTCTCCATATGTACCAGCATTGTTGCATGTTTCAACAAAATGAGCCACATATTATTTTGTGTTCCCTTTTCCATCAAAGTGTTGAAACTTTGGGGGCTGATAACCTGGGGGCATTGCCAAGTCATCGATCCTTTTGGTATATGGCTTGGCATATGTAAAGGAGGATTTGGAATTGTCATCAACTTTACCCTTCACGGTCTCCAATATAAGATCTTTGAGTTGATCGATATTAATCCCATTCTCAAGAGATATTAGGAACTCTTTAGCAGTCATGTCGTTCCCTTCTACTTGATATTTAGTTGAGGTCTCTCCCTCAACAGTTTTGCCTTTAGCACGACTGACATTGTCGCTAACTGCCCTGTTCATCAAGTTAGAGATCTGGGCGTCTTGCTCTTGGAGCTGCCGTGAAATCCCTTCAATGGATTTCATTAGGCATGCAAGTTGCTCTTCAACAGTTGTAGCGTTTATTGTCATGGCCGGAACCAGATTCGCAGTTGAAGAACTAGATGATGAACGGGGAGTTGAGCATGCGGAGTTATCCCCTTCACTTTCATCCATGTAGGATAGCTTTTTCGCAGTTGTATCTGCAGATGGGTCTGCTTCTGAAGAAGCGTGTGTTAATGCCTTTTTCGACATACTTCTCGTAATAGCATTCACATTTGATGGTTTTGGGGAACCGAACCTTAAGAGGCGATTCATTTTTTTTAGAGAAGAGATGAGAGGTAGAGTTGGTCCCACTAGGCGTGCCAAAATTTGTAACAACAAATTTTCACGAAATTAAAATATTTTATTCATATCCCGAAAAAGGATTACAATTTGATTTATTTCGAATCTACCAAAATATCTGGGATTTTACAATCTCTAATTTTTCCTCTGATTCTTCTCTTGAATCTTAATTTTGGGACTTTTTGAATTTTCCAAAGTTTGCGGGACTTTGATATTGAAAGATCTTTGATTTTCTGACTTTGATCTTGAGAGATCTTTTATTTCGGACTTATAACGTTAATCCGAGGGTGTCAAGCCTTATTTTGAATCAAATGTTATTTTTAGGGACTTCTCGGGACTTCGATCTTAAAAGATCTTTGATTTATGAACTTATAAGACTTTACTTTTCAGACTTACTCTCTGACTTGCTCTGTGTAAGTATCAAATGACTAGAATGAGACACCTATTTATAGGTGTAGAATTCTAGATTTGCAGGTCAGATTTGATTGGTCAAAAGATTTGATTTGGGGAATATTCCCAGAATATGCCAGATTTTATAATCTTAAAAGATATTTTGACAGATTTGTTGGGCTTTCAAAATTCGATTTATCATACTGGACTTAATTTAATTTGTTGGGCTTTTAAGGGGCAATTTAATTTATTATGCCCTTTTGAGGCCCAATCTAATTTATTGGGCTTTAGAGGCCTAATTTGATTTATCGGGCTTTAGAGGTCTGATTTAACTCATTGGGCTTTAGAGGCCCAATTTGATTTATTGGGTTTTAGAGACCCAATTTAATTTACTTGACTTTAGAAGTCCGATTTAATTTATTGGACTTTAAAGGTCCGATTTAATTTATTATTTTAGGAATCGAATTTAATCTAAATTCCTAATAATAAATTGGATTTAACACGTAATTTCTACATGTATTTTTTTTTTAATTTTGGCAATTAAATTTTAATTGCTTACAGATACAAATGAAGGAATGTTTACAATATAAATTATAAGAAGCTAATCTTGTCTAATATGGTCTATCATATGAGTGATTGGTACACTACAAGCATCTTTGACCCATGAATTAAAAGACTCGACTGCATTTGATGTCATTTCTCCATACCGAGTGATTTGGGGTGAGTGAGAAATAGCCCAACTTTCAAATGGTAATTGAGCTATCCACTCATCAGCTAATCTTTCCCCAATTTCTCTAAACAACTGTAACTTCTCATAAAAAAAGACATAAATTAGGGGCATGTGCACATTCTCTAAATAAATTAACCAACTTATATCGTGTGTATTTTCCATGACGACCACCAAATCTACCTCTAAGATTGCACATTAATTAAAAACGGAAGAAAAATGATGAGGTATATCAAAAACTACAGGAGAAAAGTGGCCACTGATTAACACCGAGGGTGGTAAGGGGCGACCTGGGAAGAAGCGACCTAGGGAAACCCAGTGTGGAAACCTAGTGTAGGCTACCTGGTGTGGGCCGACACCTTATTTGATTATATTGGGTGTTTTCGTGGGGGGACTTCTGGAGGGGACAGGGGATCATGTTTGGTGATGGATCTCAGTGGTCCCTAGAGGGTAGATCCCTGGATTCACTGACATGGGTCGGCGTGTAGGGGATGACTTCTTGGTGGACATGGGGACGTATGTGAGGTTCGAACCCTGAATTGGGCCACAAGAGGATGGACCCCACGTCAGGATACATATATTGGCATTTGATTGTGTGTATATTGGAGTTGTGTGCTCGTGCCGATGTATAACAGTGTGTCTAGATAGGGCCCTGGGAGAGTCTTCATAAATAAATTGGTGATTTCAAAAGAGAGTGCATGAGGAGGTTTTCAAAAGAATCACATCATCATGCATAATTTCTACTTACTGAGATTTATAAATCTCATTTAGTTTATGCATTGTAGGTAATCCCGATGATATGTGACGTTGTGATGAAACTGGAGTAGCTGTGGCGCTCTTGCAGGCTTTTTGAGTTGTGGTGTACATAGATGACGACCTGCGGGCAGGACTGTGGCTTATTTTGCTTTTGTTGTGTTTGTTTCAAGCTTGTATTGTATCATATTGTAAAACTCTGTATTCTGTTGTATGTTTTGGAGGTGATGCAGTTTGTTTGTGAGGTTTGAAACTGGCTTTGTGAATATAAACGGGTTGTTGGGATGTGAACAGGTTGTCAAGTTTTATATAGTGTTATGCTGTCAAAATCGAAATTGTTAAAAAAATTATAGCCGGTTTTCAGGTCAAGTTTTATTTAAACTGGTCGTATGTTTGTGTGTATTAAGTGTGGTCGTGTCAGAGTGGTATCAGAGCACGGTTCACTTCCTGTAGACTGTCTTTGTACACGACCTCAGAACTTGCGGGAACCCGGCTATGCCCAGTAGGTGTTTATTTAAATTATGCTTATATTGTGTGTATCATGAATTATATTGGCCATATGGTGTAGGACTGGTAAGTGTTGTTGAATAGATGTGGTGAGAGAACAGGGTGAAAGTAGTGGTCCAGAAAGAACTCCTGAACCGGCAGCACCAACTCCTGGTATCGATCGAGATGCTGTTATATCTGGACTGGCAGACTTAGTTGAACGTCAGGCATAACAGATTCAACAACTGATTGAACAAAGGGATGCAGATAAACAGCGTGCTGATGTGAATCTACCACAGCCACGAGCTGAGCTTGTTGATTTGGTTTCTGAGTGATTCCGAAAACTGAATCCCCCGATCTTTGAAGATGCAACTGATCCTTTGGCTGCTGAAGACTGGTTGAGAACCCTAGACAACATGTTTCAGTATAGTCGGATCCCTGACAAGGAGAAAGTTTTGTGTGCCTCGTTTATGTTATGTGGCAGTGCAGGGCATTGGTGGGACACTGTTAAGAGTATTGAAGATGTTACCGCAATGACATGGAACATGTTCAAGGAGATCTTCAAAAACAAGTATTTTACTGCTCCTGTTAGAATAATGAAGATGAATGAGTTTATATAGCTGAAGCATGGAAGTATGTCAGTGACTGATTACCTTCGTAAGTTTGAGCAGTTGTCCCGATTTGCTGAGCACATGGTAAGTACTGAAGCACTGAAGGTGGAGAGGTTTCTCGAGGGCTTGAAGCCAGAGTTGTACAGAGATGTGAGTATGGATGGGATTCAAGGGATAACCTACGCACAAGTAGCAGAGAGAGCACAGACTGCTGAGCAAGCTGAGATGCGGATCAGACAAGCACAAGAGGTCCGACGTCACTTCCAGCAGCGGCCAGCACCACAGTGGGGTGGAGATAACAGAAAGAGGGTGTGGCAGGCTCAACCATCACGACCTTTCCAGCCTAGACAGGAACAGAGACCCGAACAAGGAGGACCAGATAAGCGTCCCAAGAATGACCAGGGAGGAGTACCGCCACCACCACCACTACCTTTGTGTCACAATTGTAGCAGACCGCACTTTGGAGTTTGTCGTGTTGACCCAAAGACTTGTTATTCGTGCGGACAGAAAGGACATGTGACTAATACGTGTCCAAAAAGGCAAAGAGAACAGGGAAGAGCTCCAGCACGAGTTTTTACCTTGACCCGGGAGGATGCAGAAGATAATCCAGGTATCACCGGTAAGCTTTCAATTCTTGGTACTACAACTTATGTGTTATTTGATTCTGGAGCTACACATTCATTTGCATCCACTGAGTATGTGAGAAAACTGGGTAGAACACCTAACCTATCTGAAGTTAAATTCGATGTGATGATTCCTTCCGGTGATTTGAAACAAACCAGTCAGATTCTACGAGGATGTATCATTCCCATAGAAGGCAGAGAACTATATGCTGATTTGATTGTGTTTGACATGAATGATTATGATGTGATATTGGGTATGGATTGGTTATCGAAATATGGTGCCACAATTGATTGCCAGAAAAAGAGTATCACGTTTCAGCCAGAGGGAGAAGAATCGTTTTCTTTTGTCAGAATGAAGAAACGCTTCAGATTTCCTACAATATCAGCTGTTAAAGCACAGAGATTAATGGAAAAAGGTTGTGAGGGTTATTTAGTAAGTGTGATGAACATTGAGGGGAAACAGTGTTCAAATGTTAGTGGTGTACCAGTTGTACAAGAATATCCTGAAGTATTTCCAGATGATTTGCCAGGACTGCCACCAGATCGTGAAATTGAATTTGTGATTGAGTTACAGCCAGGAGTGTCTCCTATTTCTAAATCTCCATATCGTATTGCACCTGCTGAATTGAAAGAACTGAAAATACAATTGCAAGAACTGCTAGACAAAGGTTTCATTTGCCCTAGTTTCTCACCTTGGGGAGCACCAGTTCTATTTGTCCGGAAGAAAGATGGTACATTGAGAATGTGTATAGATTATCGGGAACTGAACAAAATCACAATCAAGAACAAATATCCTTCACATCGGATTGATGATTTGTTTGATCAGCTTCAGGGTGCATCTATCTTTTCGAAGATGGATTTGCGTTCTGGGTATCATCAGCTGAAGATAAAAGCAGAGGACATTCCTAAAACCGCATTTAGTACGAGATATGGACACTATGAATTTCTTGTAATGCCATTTGGACTGACAAATGCTCCAACAACGTTTATGGACTTAATGAATCGGGTATTTAAAGATTTCCTGGGCAGGTTCGTGATTGTGTTTATTGATGATATTTTGATCTATTCCAAGACTAAAGAAGACCATGAAGTGCATTTGAGAAGTGTGTTAGAAGTTCTGAAAGAGAAATAGTTGTTTCCGAAGTTCAAGAAATGTGAATTCTGGTTAGATCGAGTTGTATTTTTGGGACATGTGATATCAGGAGCAGGAATTTCAGTTGACCCAAGCAAAGTTGAAGCTATTAATAACTGGCCACAACCTACGAATCCATCAGAGGTGCGCAGTTTTCTTGGACTGGCAGGGTATTATCGTCGATTTGTAGAGGGATTCTCTAAAATTGCTTCTCCTTTGACACAATTGACCCGAAAGACCGTGACTTATAAATGGACAGAGGCATGTGAACAAAGTTTTCAAGAACTGAAGAAACGATTGACATCAGTTCCTATTTTAGTAATTCCAACTGGAACTGGAGGTTTCAAAGTTTACAGTAATGCATCAAAGAATGGACTCGGGTGTGTACTAATGCAGAACGATAAAATGATAGCCTATGCTTCCCGACAATTGAAAGAGTATGAAAAGAATTACCCTACCCATGACTTGGAGTTGGCAGCAGTGGTGTTTGCACTTAAAATCTGGAGACATTACCTATACGGTGAACATTGTGAGATCTACACTGATCACAAAAGTCTGAAGTACTTCTTCACTCAGAAAGAATTGAACATGAGACAACGAAGATGGTTGGAACTAGTGAAAGATTCTGACTGTGTTATCAACTATCACCCTGGCAAAGCGAACGTAGTAGCAGATGCATTGAGTCGAAAATCAGCAGAGAAATTGACAGCTATGACTTTAATTCAGAAACCTGAACTCCTTGAATTGAAGAGGATGAACATAGAACTGATTGAACCTGGACTTGTGACAGCGAAACTTGCGGCCTTAACACTTAGACCAACCTTGCTGGACCGAATTCACACAGGACAACAGAATGACGAGCACTTTGCTAAAGTGAAGAAAGACATTACTTCAGGTGAACCCTTTGATTTGCAGTTGACAGACAATGGTGTACTTCGTTACAGAAATCGATTGTATGTACCTGATGTTGATAAAACCCGTGAAGATGTGATGATTGAAGCACATTCGACACCCTATTCTGTACATCCTGGAGCTACTAAAATGTATAGGGACTTGAAATTGCACTACGGGTGGCCAGGTATGAAAAGAGACATTGCCCGATATGTAGAACAATGTTTGACTTGTCAGTGGATTAAAGCAGAACACCAGAGACCTGCAGGAACTTTATAACCTTTGCTTATTCTGTAGTGGAAATGGGAGAATATCAGAATGGACTTCGTCACAGGATTTCCCAAGACAGTTAAAGGTTATGATGCAGTTTGGGTAATTGTGGACCGATTGACTAAATCAGCTCACTTCCTACCAATTTGTTCCACATACTCTGTGGATCGTTATGCTCAGATATATGTACAAGAGATTGTCAGACTTCATGGTGTACCTCTCACTATTGTTTCAGACAGAGATTCCAGATTTTTATCTAACTTCTGGAAGAGCTTGCATAAAGCGTTAGGGACTCAATTATCTTTCAGCACTGCGTATCATCCACAGACAGATGGACAATCAGAGAGAACAATACAAATTCTGGAAGATATGCTCAGAGCTTGTGTGTTAGATTTTCAAGGTCAGTGGAGTAAATTCTTGCCTTTGATTGAGTTTTCTTATAACAACAGCTATCAGTCTACTATCGGAATGGCTCCGTATGAAGCACTTTATGGTAGAAAATGTCGATCTCCAGTACATTAGGATGAAGTCGGAGAACGAAAACTTCTGGGTCCAGATTTGATTCGAGGAATGAGTGAAGCAGTAGTACAAATTCGAGAACGAATGAAAGCCGCTCAGAGTTGACAGAAGAGTTATGCTGATAAAAGAAGAAGAAAACTAGAGTTCGAAGTGGGTAATCAGGTATTTCTGAAAGTTTCTCCAATGAAAGGAATAATGCGATTCGGGAAGAAAGGAAAGCTTAGTCTAAGATATGTTGGCCCATTTTCCATCACTGAGAGAATTGGCGAAGTTGCTTACAGACTTGATTTGTCTGCATCTATGTCCCAAATACATAATGTGTTCCATGTGTCTGCATTAAGAAAGTATGTGTCGAATCCATCACATGTTTTGAAAAGCGAACCCACAGAGTTGAAACCAGATTTGAGTTATGAAGAAGTTCCAGTGGAGATTCTCTTGCGAGAAGTGAAACAACTCAGAAACAAAGAAATTTCATTAGTCAAAGTATTATGGAGAAATCTGTCAGTAGAAGAAGCCACCTGGGAAAGGGAAGATAAGATGAGACCCAAGTACCCAGAACTCTTCAGGTAAGTGAAATTTCGGGGACGAAATTTTTATAAGGAGGGGAGGATGTGATACCCGAGCTTCTCACTACACACTAGCCAATATATTTCATGCTTTGTGTGCATTTAAATTATTTATGTGTTAGTTTATAATTACTTGAAAATATTTCATGCGTTAGGTGCACTTTAATTATTATTATGCTATTTATTAGTTGAGGGCATTTTATATACTCATGTGTTACTTGAGATGTTGTGCTTATTATTTTACTTGTAAATGTTAAATTATTTATCAAATTGGTATATGTGCTTATTTGTTTATTAATGAAAGAAATTTTTTGTTTATTTATTTGAGACTCTAGTGGAATAAATGTATTGTGTAAATTATTTGGGGTATTAATGGTATAAATTAAGTGTTATTTGAGAATTAATTGTAGTATAATAAATAGAATAGTTAAATAAATTATATATAATACATATATATAGTAAGTGGAATCAGGTATGTGGCCACTATTCTTAATAGTTAAGTTAGCGATATTGGTTAGGTTATTAATAAACATATATGTATATATAATGTTATAATAAGTATATAGGATAAGGCGGTGGAGTTGAGGACATAAGTCAAACTCCACTCCAAGTTGTCTTTACCCCAAAACTCATTCACACGTACACCTACTCGAGAAAGAAAACAGAGAGAAGTCGCGAGAGTTACGACGGAAGAAAAAAAAAGTGAATTCATCCTAATTCGATAAAACCCTAATTCAGGTGATTCTTATGCATAAGATTTAGTAGTGTTTTTATTAATTAGATGAAAGTTCGAGTAGAATTAATTATTTAGTGAGTTTGAATAGTATTTGTGATTAATTGTTATTAGATACGGTACGAGAAGGTGCTAGGGTGCTTTAGGGACTTATATTATTGACGTGTTTGCGGATTTGAGGTAAGTAGAAATTCATTTGCACTGCAATGCATAAACATATTATTTTGTAAATTATTTATGTTTAAGTGATAACATGTGATTTTGAATAGATTGTAATATGTGAATTATGTCCTGTGAATATGTGGAAATGAGCTTATATGCTCTATTTGATGTGGAATGAGCCTGTGAGCTCTATATGTTATGTTGAATGAGCCTGTGAGCTCCAGTTGATGTTGAAGGAGCCAGCGAGCTCCATAATTGATACAAGTTGAATATGTGAGTTCAATAATCTATGAATGTTGTTAAATGTCATTGATTGCACGAGCATCATGCATATCATGCATTGAAAATTAATTGATTTTCTGAAAGTGGCCACTGATTATACACCGAGGGTGGTAAGGGGCGACCTGGGAAGAAGCGATCTAGGGAAACCCAGTGTGGAAACCTAGTGTAGGCTACCTGGTGTGGGCCGACACCTTATTTGATTATATTGGGTGTTTCCGTGGGGGGACTTCTGGAGGGGACAGGGGATCATGTTTGGTGATGGATCTCAGTGGTCCCTAGAGGGTAGATCCCTGGATTCACTGACATGGGTCGGCATGTAGGGGATGACTTCTTGGTGGACATGGGGACGTATGTGAGGTTCGAACCCTGAATTGGGCCACAAGAGGATGGACCCCACGTCGGGATACATATATTGGCATTTGATTGTGTGTATATTGGAGTTGTGTGCTCGTGCCGGTGTATAACAGTGTGTCTAGATAGGGCCCTAGGAGTGTCTTCATAAATAAATTGGTGATTTCAAAAGAGAGTGCATGGGGAGGTTTTCAAAAGTATCACATCATCATGCTTATTTTCTACTTACTGAGATTTATAAATCTCATTTAGTTTATGCATTGTAGGTAATCCCGATGATATGTGACGTGGTGATGAAACTGGAGTAGCTGTGGCGCTCTTGCATGCTTTTTGAGTTGTGGTGTACATAGATGACGACCTGCGGGCAGGACTGTGACTTATTTTTCTTCTGTTGTGTTTGTTTCAAGCTTGTATTGTATCATATTGTAAAACTCTTTATTCTGTTGTATGTTTTGGAGGTGATGCAGTTTGTTTGTGAGGTTTGAAATTGGCTTTGTGAATATAAGCGGGTTGTTGGGATGTGAACAGGTTGTCAAGTTTTATATAGTGTTATGCTGTCAAAATCGAAATTGTTAAAAAAAAATTATGGCCAGTTTTCAGGTCGAGTTTTATTTAAACTGGTCGTATGTTTGTGTGTATTAAGTGTGGTCATGTCATTGAATTCCGACGGGGGCCAGTAAAATTTGTAGGATCAGGTTAGATGAGAGTAGAAGAAGAGAAACAAAATCCAAATTTAAAAATTTGAATTCAGAATCCATTGGATTATTCCTAAAATGTATACCTTAGCTGATGGTAGAAGGATGGTAGGAGGGAGGAACTAGAGTCTATGAAAAGGAAGAATGCTGACTACGTGGTACTTAATTAGCAGGTAGGGGTCAGAGAAAGATTTGAGTGAATTATTACATTTTGGTCCTTATTTGCACTCACTTTGCCCTTGTTTGATACTTTTAAAAAGGTGAGTCCTAGAATGTGTTTTGGATCTTAGATGTGCCTTTGAATGTAATAAATCCTTCTTTTAAATAGAAATTAAGAATTAAATTTTATATTTTGACACAAAAGGATTATTGTATGTTGACATGAGGATTTTTTTTTTTGGATTTAATTAATATCAAAACCTATGTCTTTTAAATTAGAGAATAACTAATTGTCTTTTTCGTGGCAATTAAAAGAATTAAATTACTTGAGTAATAATTGATTATGTGATCATAGGTGGAATTAAAATAGAGTTTAAACCATTTGATTCTTTAGCGGATAATTTGGATATTAATGTGGGATCTTGATTGGGCAGCTAAATGAGTTTTACATGTGGTCAAGATCATCAGCATTATGAGGATTAATATTTCAAACAATTTTTTTAAAAGAGGAATATGAGAAATACCTTACGGTGCATTGATATGAGAGAGGAAGTGTTTAAGTGAAATAATAAAAAAAAAGATAAGAAATAAAGCACCAGAAAAAATTAAAAGTGAGGTTAGCCTTTTACATGTTCTTCGAAAAATCAAAATGGGTAGAAAAGTTTCTTGTGTGGATATTTATTTTCGAACATAGCAGTAGTTTCCATTAGAGTTTTGTTTTGGCAATTAGGAAGTAAAGAATGTGTGTTCGAAGTAAGTATGTTAAGGATCGAAGATTAGACATCGTACATACACTTTAGTTTACAAAATCTCAACAAATCAAAGGTATAGATTCTTATTTAAATAATTGTTTGTCACTTTTAAATATTATACGTGGTTGATTGTTATTATTTGCACCCTTCACAAAAGACATAAGTCGGTTTGTCAATTAAATTTCACACATTAAAGCTCATGTTGACCGCTCAACCTTAAGTAGCAAACCAAAGAAACGCCACAAAAATGGACAAAAATAAAATCGGACATGAAATCAAAAAACAGTTACTATCCTTTGGTATTAAAACCAATTGTTCCAAAATAATCAAAAATTATTTCTATTCTAAACACTATAAAAATCCAAATGATACTTTAATACATTTTAAAAACAGGAAAATCAAAACCAAATTAATCACTATAAACAGTTTAAGGGCATATTTATGAAAAAATTTACAAAATATTTTATGAAAAAAGCTTTTTTCTTTAAAAAAAGACAAACTTAGGATGTTTAATATATATTTAACAACATGTATCTACGGCTTAGTGGAATTTCAGAAATATTGGATTACTTTTAAATTTTTCGTAGGAGGAACGTAAGAAATTATTTTAGGACAAAATAAAATTATGATAGGTAGGTTGTGATACCCGGAATTATAAAAAAACAAATGTTATTTTTTAGTTTAAGAGTTTTAGCTCTTGTTTAAATTTCGTAATTCTTTCAATTATGAATTAACATTAAAATTTCAATTGTCATCTTTATAATTAAGAATTTGAGATAAAAAGATTTGAATTAAATTTAAATTGGATTAAAGAGAGTTTAAAGGATTTAAGACAAAGAATTAAAAAAATGGGAGTAAATTATCTCTCGGAAGAGAATATTTTAGTTATTAAATGAGACAAAATAAAACTTTGAACATTATGGGATTTTCTTTGGAAACTGCAGGACTTGATCAAGAGCTTAATGAAAATTAATATCTTTTTTAACAAAATTGGCCAACATGAGATAGAATTCATGAGGAAATTAAAACGAATAAGTACACTTGAACGACAATTAGATATAGCGGTTGTCAAGGATACATAGATAAGCTAGGGGAATTCTTTAAATATGCAGTTATCTTTTCGTTTCTTTAAAAAGAATAGAAAGAACGATTTTTTGGGTATATAAGGAATAACATAACTCTTTTCAGGGCTAATAGGAGAGGGATGCAAGTTTCAGAGTTGAAATAAAAAAAAACCATGGACGTAGATAGTGAGAATAAGTTTTGTTGTAGTCAAAGAAAAAAGAAAAGAAAACAAAAGGTGTTTTTTTTTAAAAAATAAAATTGGGTGCTAGAAACATAATAGTGAAATTTGGGGATATTTTTTTGTTTTGACAACTAGGACAGATGAGGTGATCTTGATAAGTGGTTTATGGCTTGAGGAACAGGATGTTGTTGCAGAACGTATACCTTCGTTTGCAAAACTCTCAACAAACCAAAGGTAGAGGTTAGTACACTGCTTTTAATTAAGTATTTTTAAAAGAAATTTTTGTGTCTATGTATGTTTGAATTAGATAATGTTAAAAGTTTATGCAACGATAACAAACTATGTGACGTTTAGGATAATACAAAAAAAATTAACAGTCTATTTAAGGATAATGCCAACAGATGAATGAGGTTATTTATGAGATCCATGTATAAACTTCTATAATTAGGATCAAATTGGTTGAAAGATGAACAATTAGATTACAAAAAAGATGCATACAAACATTTATAAAAAAATCATATAGATAAATAAAAATATTTACAAATAGTTTTAAAATAATTTTGCAATCTACCAATTTACTTTTAAGAACATATTTAGTCCTCTTTAAAAAATATTAATATGTACCAAAAAAATTTAATTTGGTACTTTACAATTAAAAAAATAAAAATACAAAATTAAAATTCAATCTAAATATACGAAGACAAACTTTAAAAAGATGAAGGTCATATCAATGTATGATCGAATGAGTAATCTGAGTATCACGTAATATGACTAAAATGATAACTTTATTAGAGGGTTCGAAATATATCAGTGATAAGGAAGATTCTATTTTTTTTTAGGAAGAAGGTGGAGATCGTAATAAGGGTGTTATGGTTTGAGGACTATGATGTCAGTGTCGTACGTATACATTCATTTACAAAACTCTCAACAAACCGAAGGTGGAGGTTAGTTTATTTCTTTTAATTAATTTTTTATTAAAGATACGTTTGGATCTATGTTTGTTTGCATGAGATCATGTTAAAAGTCTATGTGATGATAACTGTCTATGTGTCGTTTAGGTCAAAACAAAAAAGACAGTCTATGTAAGGATAAGGCCAAAAGATGAAGAAGGTTGTCTATGTGACGAGCCATGTATAAACTTCTATATTTTCGCCAATAGATGCATAGGCACATATAGAAAAAAACATATACATACATAACAATATATACATATAGATTTTTAAAAAATCGCCATCTACCAATATAAAATTAATGACATATTTAGTCCTCTTCAATAAATATTTAATAAAATTAAGGAATAAGAAAAACATTAAAATTTCCAAATACTAATATTTACAATTTAAAGCTCTTATGGCCGAAGGCTGATTTAGTTAAACTATAATTATGACAAAACTTCTTGAGTTGTTGGATGTAGCACAAAAATTGACCCTTTCTTTTCAACACTCTCTCCATCTGCAAACGCTCAGGGCTCATGCAAAAATCCTTTAAATACAAACTTCAATCAAAATATTAAAAAATAACTTAAAAAACATTATACATGCCGCTAATAAATTAATTAAAAAGCAAATAAAAATAAAAGAAATGAAATCAATTTTGTCCTCTAATTTTAAATTTTGTTTCAAAAGGAACTACACTATTCTTAGGGACCAATTTAGTTCACCGTATTTAAAAAACACTTTGAGAACTTAAAAAAAATGTTCCGAAAAGATAAAATATAACCTAAAAAACAAAAATATTCTTACGGACCATTTTAGACATTTTTGTAATTAAAAATTTCTTTGAGGACTTACTTTTGGCAAAAAAAAAAAAAAAAACCCGAATGTTTAGACTTTAGAACAATGAATATATAAAAAAAATCTTATCAAATCCCAAACAAAAACAAATATATGAACTAAAAAGATTTAAAAAAAAACGGATTTTAAAGAATTACATAGCTGCAAACTTATCTTTGAGACTTTTTCTGAATCCAAAAAAAAAATGCAAGAGTGAAAAAGAACATACCTTAAAGATTATCCAGATCAATACACATACCTTAAGAAGGAGCATGAAGATAAGGTTTTAAAATAAAAATCGATATCTATCTTAAATTTTAACCTAAAAAAATCATATAGATTAGAAAAATTTGTACAAAAAAAAAAGATTAAAATCAAACTAAAGGTAGGAAATAAAACTTTAAAAACCCTTCGCATGAAAAAAAAAAAAAACAATGTTGATTTTAGAAAATCCTTTAGGGACTAAAAATTCTGAAAAAAAATAAGCGCAAAAGATTTAAATAATTGAAAAATAAAAACTAATGTTCAATTTTAATTTTGACCACACGAATTACATATTTTAATATTAGCTACAAACTTATCTTTGAGACTTTTTCTGAATCCAAAAAAAAATGCAAGAGAGAAAAAGAACATACCTAAAAGACTATCCAGATCAATACACATACCTTAAAAAGGAGCATGAAGATAAGGTTTTAAAATCAAAATCAATATCTATCTTAAAATCTTAACATAAAAAAAAATCATATAGATAAAAAAAAATTTGTACAGAAAAAAAAAATTAAAATCAAACTAAATGTAGGAAATAAAACTTGAAAAACCCTTTGCATGAAAAAAAAAATTCAATGTTGATTTTAGAAAAACCTTTGGGGACTAAAAATTCTGAAAAAAAAAAAGCGCAAAAGATTTAAATAATTGAAAAACAAAAACTAATGTTCAATTTTAATTTTGACCACACAAATTTCATATTTTAATATTAGTCCTGTAAAACTGAGATTAAAAAAAAAACAGCTATAGTGTTTGCTAATTTCTTGTAGCTCTCACGCAAGTGTACGTGGTCGTCGTATAATCGGCAAGTTGACCAATTAATAATATCGAACACAGGGAAACAGTGCATTGTGAAGTAGGATTGTTGTTTAAGGACTTAACTATGAAAGCAATTAAAGGGTCAAGTGTTTATCTACTAATCTTTTGCAAAAATAGTAAAACTATCTATCACCTTTTGACAAAAGTGAGCAAGTGTGAAGAAATTCATTAGTGTAGTACTCCTATAGTTCATTTGGTGCTTGTCTTTTATAATCATGCAAGTTCAATAGGGTAATCAATTAGGCAATGCCTCATTAATGCGCCTAGGTCTCCCTAATGATACTTAAAGCTCTAATTGGGTGACTAAACACTTAGGCAATTCTTATTGTCCTAAGGGAATTTCATCAAACACTTAGCATGCACAACCTTCTATTATGAAACATCATGAAAGAGCTCAATTCTCATATGTTGCTAATTCACTAATGTCCCTAACATACAATTGGCAATACCAAGCATCAATTAAGAGAATCAATCATCCCATATCACATAGCAATCATAGAATTAATAAAATCACTAAATTACTTCATAGGATTCTTACACCAATGCATAAGGAAATTAGCCCATGGCTAATTGGAAATGGAAAACTACAATTAACAATCAAAATATCATTTCTAATCACTATTACAAAAGAAATCAATGAAAACTTACCAATAGTTGAAGAATTGGAATACAAGCTACAAACCTCCAAATGCTATCTTTTAATTCGGAATGCGAAATACAAAATTGAACCGTAGAAACGTAGCTTGAATCGAAATAAGAACGCAAGAACAAACTGATCCAAAATCTAACGGACGGGTCAAAAGTAATCAAAGATTGAAAGTTGGAAAATCTAATAAGACTATCTCATGCATCACTACTCTAAACTAGCAACAATATGGCTAAAATCAACAAGCGGAAACAAGGCATCATCATAAGCATAAGGTCACAAAGCATAAGAAAGCTACTACACCTAACCTAAACCTGGCATTGCAATGAGATTTGCGACACGAACACACCCCCCAAACTTTTTTGGACCATGAGTCTAAAAAGTTTGGCAAATGTGAAGAAAAGATCATGCAATGCTCAAATCAAAGCACAATACAACAAGAATCAACAATTAAGCTCAAAGTATCAACCTAAAATCAAGTAAACTAAACCTAGGAATGGAAGCAAATAAGAAGAGATAAGTGTAAAGACATAACTTGAGTTGGGATTAAGAGTAGGAGAGTGAATTGCCACTTACACAAAAATTTCCTTCTTGGCCAAGTGAGAGAGAATTCTCCTCAAGACATCCTTCTCAAGCTCACAAATCACATCAATTATCATTGCCAATCCAAAATTTGAAGAATGAACACACCCCCTCCCCCCCCAAACTTTTTTGGATCAAGAATCCTAAAAGTTTGGCAAAGAGTGGTGAAAATAGGATTCGCAATGAATCAATGACCAAACATTGCATATATAAGCTCAACTAAACCAAGAAACAACCATATATAACAAGAGTCTACTCCCCTTAACTAGGATATATCACATGCACCAACCAAGGTAAGAGAATTCACTACCTTATATTAAGAAAATGGCCAAGGATATATATCCTTCCCCCCATCAAACAACAATCTCATAGCTATATGACTAAGGAAACAAATAGGATTTCTACCCCATACACCTACTTTCCTTATCAATTTAAACTTATAAGTTTCTCTTCCTCTCTTCTCCTCAATACACCATTACACCCCCATCTCCTACTATAAAAAATATTCAAGAGAACTCTCAATTCAATCTTATAATCAATCATATCAAGAGGTAAGACAAATTCACAATAAATAACATTATACAATATAGCACAAGTAGAAGAGTCTAAGGGTTAGAAATTCTTATTTCTCCTTGAAGCTCATCTTCCACTCCATTGTTGTTGTTCTTCAATGATGCCCAAGTCCATGAGTGGACCTTCATCTACCTCTTCTTGTCCTTTCTCTTTTCCTCCTCTTGAATCTTCTCCTTCCTTATCCTCCACATCTTGATTTTGATTCCTATCAATTTCAACAAGAAGAATGTCATATTCAGTATCATTACAAAAGAGATTAAAGTCATGATCAAAAGAATTAATAAGAGGATTAGTGAAACTCTTAAGATAGGAAATTTCTTGAACACAAGTCTCTTTGATCTCCTAAAACTTATCATACTTGTTGGTCTCGAAACGAGTATAATCAGTGTATGGGGGGAATACACTGATGCCAGATTTTCCCAAAATCTCAGGAAAATGCTCTTTCAAACTTAGTCAGGAAGATCCTGAAAATGTTCAGTCTACTGATGGTCCTTAGGGGCAGCAGGGACGGATCAGCAATGAACCAGTTAAGCTAAGTCGGAGTTGTGCTCTCAGAAGCTCAGTAGAGATAACAATCCTACTGACCGCTCGGAAGCTAGTCAGTTGGGCTACTATCTCAGTAAGCTCAGTTTAGTGCGGAATGTGAGCTCATAAGTGTTTACTCTTTTTAGTTCTGAAAACTTATCAGTTTGCATAGTGAAAATGTGGTTAAGGCTGGTGCACAGTTTACTGATCAGGATGACAAGTCAGTCCTGATGGTTTTTCAGAAACAATGCAAGTATGCTTCAGTTTAATATGTATGACAATATGATCCTGAGCAAATAGTAAATCAGCACGCAAGGGTATTTTTAACGTGGTTCGGAGATAACCAACTCCTACGTCCACGACCTGATTGAACAGGAAGCTATCCTCAAAACCCTGAGGATAGGTACTTGATTTTTACGTGCCAAGGGACACGAGTAGCCAACTTCCTCTCTTAGGAACTGACCCCTGGGTGGTTTTACAAGTCCTAGTCCTTCCTACCAACCAACTCACAACCTGAGGGGTTTGGTATTCACGTTTCCAACTATTGTGTATTGATCCTTCTAACAAATCAGTTCTAAAGATAGGATCAATACTCTAAGCAAAATACAGATTAGATTCCTACTACAACACTAGGGAAATTTAAGGTTTCAGAGTGTTGCTTCAAATGAACTTTGAGTGCTTGGAATCTTGAGAGTTTCTCTTGGAAATTTCCCGTTAGCCTTGAATGGGAGCAAGGCATTCTGTATTTATAGGGAGGTTTGAAATAGATCCGTTGGAAGTGATTCGTTTCAAACCTTTCTATTTAGGGTAGGTGTAGAAGTTGGTTGTCCTTGTCTGACAGAGACCATACCTAGTATGGCAAAGTTTCTGATCCGCCGCCTGCACCTCTGAGAAGCATTAAATGCGCTTAGTCTCCGTACATACGTGTCGCCTTCTAACTGGTCGCTTGTCCAATGGCTAGTTTGTCGGCATTGACTTTACTAAACCTCGTACATTTATAACTCTGAGTTCCTCGTTCTTAACTCAGGATAAATGTTTGTCTTATGTTGGTGACTCTGACATTCCTTCTGCTTCATCAGACTTCCATTCGCACGTGTAACCTTTGGGTCTCAGGACTTACAAGTATCAGGTTAACTGATACTAGGCCCAAGTCAGGACTTATGAACATCAGAAGGACATTCAGCCTGATCAAGGTTACACACTGCCTTCACTGATAGAGACTTCCCTGAGCATGCTTAGTCTACTCAGTTCTGTCAGGATCAATGGTCTTCTTCAGGATGGCTTCTAGGCATCTTCAGGAGTCTTCCTAGGTTTTTCAGGTTCAGCTTCAGGTTGACCATCTTCAGGACGATAAACACCTTCAGGGTTGTAACAGCTTCAGACTTCAGACTTCATGGACATCTCCATCAGTCTTCACTCCTCAGTACGTTCCCCCTGAACTGAATACCTGTGAATAGAAAAATCTATTCTAACCTATCTATCCTGAGCCTATCATCCTGATAAACTATACTTAGGCAAATTCATCAAGGGTTTTGGGATCTAATCAAAACACTTAAGATTGTCCCAACAATTTCCTCCTTTTTGATGTTGCCAAAACCTTTAGAAAAAAAATCCTACCATCTAAACAAGTTACGGATACAATCAGTATTCAGTTCAGGAACCTATATCAGGTCCTTAGTTCTATAAGATGGAAACAGGAAAGGGTTAGTACAGTGCTTGATAAAGAGCAGAAAAGTAAATAAGGAGTCAACGAGTTGTTGTCTCAGGAATATAAATAGTTTCATTGATATAATGGTTAAGTACATGATTTCCTGAAACTATTACAAATGATCCTGAGACACTAATCCTGAAAAACTAGTCTTCACTCTTCATCATCCCACCTAGCCAAGGAGATCACATACTTCTTCAGGACTCTTAGCTTGACCTCATGGAACATCTTCTGATCTCTGAGAGCTCTGGTTCTTGAAGCAATCATTGCAATCTCCTTTCTGATCAGCTTCATGTTCAGGTGGTTGTTGATGCCGAGGGTTGGAGGCGGATAAGTGATGTGCTCAGGTGCCTTGATCTGAACTTCTGCTCTGTCAGCATGACGAACAATTTCTCCCCAAAGTTCATTATGATGCAGGGACATCCATTCAGCAAAGATGGTGTTCTTGTCCTTGCCTTCGGATGTCTTCATCGAGTTCCCGACGACGTAATACTAATCGACAAACTCCTTCTTGATCGGAACCCAAGTCTCGTTCAGTTCAGGAGGTACAAAATTGTCGACGTACTCAAACACACAGGGACCGGCATCCTGAGCATCAACCTTCTTCTTAGACGCAGTAGCTTTCTTCTTCCCAGCTTCAGGGGCAGCCTTTTTCTTAGGATCAGTCTTCTCCTTCAGTATAGCCATGCCTTCCTTCAGCTTTTGGAGCTCAGTAGCCTGGCTCCTGACCTACATCGCGGTCTCCAGAGTTAGCTGCTTTGTCTTCTTCCTTCCCTCAACAACGGGATCACCAGGGAAGCGTTGCTCCTCACACACCTCCATCAGATTTTCCACGGAAACATCAGCTTTACGCTTCTGACTTGGGATTTTTCAGAGCTTTCTTCCCTTCCCCCTTTTTGGCAGCATCAAAAGGGTCCATGTCCTCATCGAATTTCTTCTGAATATCCTGAATCAGGATCCCCTGCGATGCTTGCTGATCGGATACCACCTCAAAAGCCTTAGCCAGTTTCTCATTGGCTTCAGCTCTGAGCAGACTGTCAGAGAGGTGCTCATTGAATTCCCTCTGTGTTTGGTGTAAATGAGTCCTTACGCAGGTGTACGTGTTCGTTATTAGCGTGGTAAGCTTGACCAAGTTTTAATATATATCGAACCCAAAGGAGACGGGGACTTGTAAGGAAAATTCGTTGTTTCAATTGGCTAGCTAACAAAGCAATAAAGGGGAAAGGTATCTATCGTCTACTAATGCGTCAAAGAAGTAAACTACCTATCACCTTGGGTTGTAAAGTGAGCAAATGTGAGGGATATGTGCTAGTGTACTATCCTATGTTTCATGGAGTGAAGTATCACTTTATCATGCAATGAGATTGTGTACAATCAATGGCAAGCCACTCCAACGTGCAAAAGGTTTCCCTAATAACATATTAAAGCCTCTAATTGTTCATCTAATTCACTATGGATAATTCTCACTATCTTAGGAATTTAATCAAACACTTGATATACATTGGCCTTAATACAAGAAAGTTTAGGAAAATAGCTCTACTTTCGC